>OX422142.1:18784368-18892557 GCA_949129095.1 Volucella bombylans | reverse complement strand
CGCGTCAGTCAGAATTAGATCATATTTCTTAAAAATTGAGTTAATTTGGCAGCTACAGTGAGTGGACTGTATTGAATTGTAGTCAATATAGAATGTATGGAAGTTGACAATCCCACACACGTCCTGTCGTTTTGTTGTAAAAGTTTCCTAGGTGAGTCATTTCTCAAAATATTGATCAAAATTGGCTGTCATGATCATGCGGCTTAACGCCGTGTCGCTTTCTTCTTTGGGGCCATGTGAGAGAAAAGTTTAGGCTAACGTTCCGCAATCAATTGAAGTACCCAAAGCCAATATTCGCGCTGTTTTATCAAAAAAGCATGGATGTACAATACATGTACGCCTGAGCACCTGCATCATATTGTGCTACGTCAATGAAGGCAGTTAGCCAAAAAACGCGCTTACTGAAAAGGTTTATTCCTTGAAGCCAAGGTCAACCGCGAACTACAGCGCCATAAAAGTAAGTGAAAAGATACTCGTATGTACACACACTTTCTCTTAATAGAACTTTTAGTTCAAAACTGCTGTAAGGCCCTTGTTTTCATAAATACAGGCAAGTCTTACATCAGTTCGTTCAGAATCCAACTTTTGCCGCGATACTTAAGGTCAAACCTTCACGGCAACTTCGTTTAAGATATGTGATACCCCGAAAAAAAGAGCATCAAATCTGCCATGCACAAATATGGAAGACAACCTCTGTTCGTATTTATCCTTCCGGCTTTTTAAGATATTTTTCTCAACATCTCAATCTCACCAGGATTCGGAATGGAACTTAACCTGCCATAAAAATATCATAGATAACATTGAAAACTTAAGGTGTAGCACGTGAGCTTGTTAAAAGTGGCGGATAAAATGTCCAAAAGGACAACACATCTCTCCACGACCACGACGACCATGTCATTTTGTTTTTCGGACAAACATCGTACCATTTCGCAAATATTCGTAGTTAAGCGACGTCTTCTCAACCTTAATGCCAACCTGCTTTTGTTGCATTTTTTTGGTTGGATACTGCTTCCATCAGACCACCCTGTTTACCAAAGTGAATGAAGTTTGTTTGCTTTTAAGTGGCCCGTTCATTTATTCACATTTTCCCTCGTTTTGGCCATTCATTATTTGTCTTGTCTTGTCTTGTGTTGTGGTGCTTTTCTGTTTGGTTCTGGGTGCACCTTAGGTACCTGTCGTAGGATGGTACGAGTGCGAGTCCTAGTAGTAGTCCGCGACTTGATGCTGTGCATTCAGTTTGGCACATGTCCTTGCCTAGTGCGGAGTTGGTTTTCCTTCTTTTTTTTTCAACTTTCTTTAGTAGAGAAACTTTTTCATTTCTTCTCAATCCTAAGGGATACTAAAAAAAACATCACACTCATACATAGATATAGGAAGATACTTCGTTGGTAGACAAAAAGGACATTTCTCTCATGTTCATGTTCATGTGATGCTCTGTGGTATTTTGCACAAAAGACATCTCTGAGCTCTAGATTGCTCCATGGACCTCCTGATGGTCTTCAATGGCCGCTACCATCACGGATGTCGCTGTCTTTGCCGTCCTGGTGTGGTGGGCGGTCTATGTGCAATATTTTTCTTTAAATTACAACATTTATGAAGACAAATTGGCTTATTGTCCTTTAATGGCTTGGGAGAACGAGAACACGGTGCCAGGACATTGAGCAGATGCTCAACATACAATACATTGTTGTTTTTGCTATGCGGTTATGTTGTGACTTGGTGCGCGGTGGTTGTCAGTTATATTTTTTTTTGTTCTTTTACCAGCCCTTTTTACTTGTCTCCAGGTTGCTACTGTATTTTATGTTTCTTTAGCTTCCGCTTCTATAACTATCGCAAAGAATAATAGAAAAAATAAAAATAGAATGTGCCTGACTTTGTGTTTCCTTCTATATTTGGTGAATAGCATGCATAAAAGTTGGAAGATTGGCTAAGGAAAATTTTGTCATCCAAGGAGTTGTTTTTCATTTTTCTCTTATGCTTTTTGTTCGTCGATGCAACAATTTACGGCCAGTAATTAAGATTGTTTAGACAGAGTGGTGCTTACAGGGCAGGTAATTATTTTCCTTTACGTGATGGGGTTAGGCTAATTGATTTTGTTTTTACGATCACACTTGTAGAGAGTATTTTTGAAAAATTTAAGAGCTGAATATGGACACCATCACGGAAATGCTATAGCACTATAAGTCGAGTTAAGATTGGTTACTTCATTCCTGCGATCTCATTGAGGAGTACGCTGAAAACAGTCCAGTCGGTCCCAGCATTCACGCAGGGTAGAGCCTTTGATGAAGGTCATCCCGTTGGTACTGATACCTGAGCCACACTGGAAACATCTTATTAGTAAAAGTATTGACAAACAAAGAACTCATTACCAATGCACCTGTTAATATTCCTCAACTGGACTTTCTTTCACCGCTACTTGTGGGTCAGTTCGTCAAAAAACAAAAAATAAATACTTTTTATTAAATAAATTGTATTCGTTTGAGAGATTATTTCATGCCATTTAATATTTGGAAATAGTTTTGTGCATATATCCACCGCGGCTGCTAGCGAATTCTAGAGATTCAATTTTCGACAACTTTTTCTAGCAATTGTGGGGTATATCGCGTTTTACTCCGAACTCTTAATCGCTGCTGCTTTATCTTGACTTAAAAGAGCGCCACAGATTTGACGCCAACTGACTATTTCCAAATCGTGTTTCCAATAAACCGATGTTTTCGTTGGTAGCATGGGGTGGATCACCGTACTGTTGGATCCATTGTTCTTCCACATTGATGTCATGCAAATTGGATAGCAAATAATACTTGATCATCGCATTGTACCGGCGTCTATTGAAAGCAACTTGTGCTCCGGATTCATTTTCGAAGAAATAAGGACCGATGATGTCAACGGCGTGTAATCCGCACCATATTGCACATTTTTCTGGATGCAATGGCATCTTGTGAACTTATTGAGAATTGCCGTCACTCCAAATACTGTAGTTCTGCTTATATATGAGTACGAAGCCGTTAAACCAGAAATTAGCCTCATATCTTGTTCAGATTATAACAGTAAACAAATTTAGTCAACTTTCAGTTGTTTTAAAGCCCAATAACTGAAAACTTGGTGCAATAAATAGTAACTCATGGCAAGGGCATGCTCGGACAGTAGCTCGCGTACGCCGTCATTAGGTTCACAATCCTATACGGAAGGGATTAAAAGATATGACGAACTAATGGCATCGAAAAAAAAACAGATTCACTGGACCCTTGCAAATATTTAAAGGACAACGACCTTCGGATCTGCATGTGGAATGTTCAGAAACTTAACAGGCCACGTGCAGCCGAGCAATTAACAGAGTACCTTGACCGCTATCATGCAGATATGTATCAGCACTACCCAGGATGTGCGATATGGATGATGAAAAACTGTGATACTCGTATATACCACCGAGATTCCCAAAGGGAAAAGAATCAGCTCTTATTCGGATGCGGATTTTTCATATGCGACAGGCTACGGCAGGAAGTTTTGAGCTTCCGACACGTTTTCCTCATCTCAATATACATAAGGGGACCTGGCGGCCTCCGGATCATCAAACGCTAAATCAAATTCATGATTTTGGTATAAATGTAAGGATGGCTCCAGTATTCTGGACATCCGAACGTTCCGGACAGCCTACATCGACTCGGACTAAAACATTGTTGCATCTAAGGTGCGAATGCGGATTTTCAAGCGCCACAACAAAGAAGAATTGCTGTGAGAAGATATAACGAGAAGATTATAGTAAGAGACCGTCAAAATATTGGCCGAACACGTATCCCGAAAACTCTCAACAACTCCTATGGCCCCAGCATCAGATAAGGAAGACCAGTTGCACCGCTGCCAACGTGACGTGACACTGGCAAAAGGGTTTCTACAGAAGAGTCACAGTCGCTGCTGAGAATATGGAAAAACTTTTTCAACAGACTGTGTAACGGCGAAGAAGACCAATATCCTGCCGTCAGATAGAATAGACCATTCAACCTAGACAATGATTGCCAAAACTTCCGTTCATATGACCAGAATGAAGTAAAGATAGAAATATCTAAGCTAAAATCCAACAAATAAGCTGGGCCTGACCGCAGAGGTATTCAAAACTGTTGGAAATGACTTTGTTGAGAGCATGCCCCAACTCATTTCCCATATCTGGTCAGAAGAGTTTATGCATGATGAATGGAATCTCAGTATCATTAGCCTGATCTGCCATATTGTGTGAACGTCTGAAACCCTTCGTCAACAACCTGATTGGCTCCTATCAGTGCGGTCTCAGACCAGGAAAGTCTCCCGCTTTCCTTTTTCACACTCAAGCAGATCAAAGTCCAAATCAATACCCACTGCATTTTCATCGATGTTAAGTCCGCATATGAGCTCAGTCCAATTTAGGACATCTTGTTAATCGTCGTCTGGTTTGACAATCAAGGCTAAGAGGAAAACCGGATTGATTCTGTACTAAATCGCAACTCAAACTATACATCTCCGATAATTATGCCATTGGTACTGAGAAAATCAAATCATTACTCGCCAATGTCATTTCTGTCTTTTATATCGTGATGGATGTTATCATATACTGGAGCACAGTGTTTTCACTTTCTGCTTTGGTCTGGAAATCCCTCATCATAATTACATCAGTTTCGCGGAACCTAGCTCATTCAGTTGGAGTTGCCTTCAATGCAAATATATACGGGCATGGTGTTCATTTTTCTTACATTCTTGAATAAAGTCGTATATTGCAGGATATTGCGAGGTTTTCGTAATTCAAATATCCTTCATGCTGTAATTTTTTTTAGCACAGTGGAGCTGCCTAATTTTAGCATACTTTTAACTATCATTCCAGTGTGGGGAAAGGCAAGGCTCAGAATTGACGAAAAATCCCACCGTATGGTTTCACTTGATACAAAGATGTCCATCTTTTGCCTCTTAAATCCATCTGAAATAAGAGGTCTGTCAACTATTTTTGCTGAAAATAACGAGGATATTTATAATACTAAAATCCTTCATTGACGTTAAGTCCTTGGTTGGGCTGGTGCAGGTTAAGTGCTAAGTGCCGCATAAAGCAAAGATCTAATCTCATCTCGATTTTACGAGTATGTTGTAGAGTCATCAAATTTTCTAAAAATCATGCACAGACAGACAGAAAGATCAATTTCGACTAAATTAAATTTTAAATGCTACTTTATGAAAGGCATATCTGCACCTACTTCGGTACTTTAAATTTAAATCAAATAATTTCCAATAAAAACAAAAATAACCTCTTTTAGTGAAACTTAATTAAAAACTATGAACAGTCACATTCATTACAGACACGCACATCACATTTTCATTGTAACAGCTTCTAGCGTTTGCACATCACATATCACTCTGACACGCATGGTTTAACTTGCAACCAAGTTGTTGCAACAAATACAACAACAGCCGCTATACCATCATCAGCTGAGGCCAAAGTCAAAGCCGAAACACCATCATCAGACAAGCGGCAGCGGCGCCATCCTTATTTCGTCAGACCATTTTCACAGAGACGACACGGGTCAGTATATTAATTTAAATCCTCTCACCCGCTGCCAATAACATGCTACCCCAATTAACTTTTGGATACCAATTCCTATCCCAATCGTGCCATGCAATGGCGGGTCTCTGGCACCCTATCTGTTCATTAAAGCTTATTCATCAACTTCTGAATTGAAAATCAGAGTGCGTCAACATTGGGGATGATTCGCCCCCTAAGAGTAGAACAGCAGAGCATCGCAGTACTCCAGATGACTCTTCGTAGCAGCGATGAAGGACGATTCAAGGATAGACCAGTGTGTTGCGTCAGTGTGTGAACTGTTCGCAGGATAATAAAAAGAACACACTCAATTTTCCCCGAGTTCAAATACTCATACATAGACAGGGTTGTAACTGTGAGTGGATGTAGTTTGTGGCGCTTCGGGTACATCACATGGGTTTTGTACATGAAGTAAGCAGCATTTGTTCAATTTAACAGCAAAGAAGTAACCCTTGGGTGAAAAATTGTCACCGCTGTTGGTCCTACTTCGGTCGTCACCCGCATACTACGCGCGCTTTTATTCAAAGACTGTGTACTAGGATACAAAAAATAAAAGTGATTGGAGGATTTTTCTACAGCGCATCAGACCGTATGTTCGGGATGACGTTTGAAACATAAAAATATTGTGTTTTGTCTTCGAAGAGACTTGTAGACGAATCCATTCATATGAGATGAGCTTCTGTGAATTATCCTTACTGCCATTTTCTCCCTAATGTTAAAATGTGTGGTTGGTCGTCCGACATACGATTTTGTCAGAACATTCTTAAGATGTCTTTCCAATCTATGTATTTATAAAGAAGTCTAACATACATTGTGATAATGTTGGTCACTTTCCAAGTACAATAAGCTTGATCGGAACAGCCGCAGCTGGGTTTTGTGGAGAAAACATTTCTTCCGCATACTTAGAACAGCATACTGAACGCAGATTTTCCTTTGCGAATTCTGCTGTCTAAGACCTTACTGCCCAGATTTATTGTAAGAAGCTGCTTAATTTTTCGACATGCTGTGTTGTAATGTTGAGTTAAGCGGCACTAGTGTTATACTGAGAAGTTGCAGTGTTTATGGCCCTTGGTCCGTCTCTGACTCCAAGTTGTGGGCTGTATAGAACAGATGTCTCTTGTGTTTAACGTAGGTACCTGCAGTGAGGGCTTAAGCCTACGGTGCGTCTTCGCACAAGATATCAAAACAATGCGTTGATAAGCTCCCATCGGGTAGTACAGGTACTACCACTAGTACCAGATTCGAAGTCGTGTGTAAGGCACGAACTTCCCCTTTGGTGAAGGGTCGAGGCCTATCTAATACCTCAGCCATTCTGTGGGTCACGGCACCCGGTGGCAATGCAACTCCACATCGAATAAACCAGTTGGTTCCATAGCAATCCCATGGACCAGCACAGGTCGTAGTACACTACAACATATGCTAAGCCATGAGATGTCCAAGATCCATTCGGTCCATTCTCCCCGCGATTTTGGGTATAAACCTACAGGCACCACGATACTCCCACAAGGGCGCCAGATCCTAGGTCAGGCCGGAACCATAGTTCCTGGGGCTCCTGACCTCCCGTGGTACCAGAATATAGCTTCCGGTCGAGCTTCGCAACCTTGAGTTACTTCCAGTTGGGCACCTCACTGCCCAGGACTGGCGGCCCTGCAACAATTTGAATATCTACAAACTACCCACTAGCTGCCTACTGCGCCTTCTATTGAATACTTCTTTTGCAAAACTACATTTGGGCTGTATAGAACAGATCCAACCCAGGCAAACGTTGCGAGGTGCTTAAAATATGGTTTCATAGTAAGTACATCTTAGTCCCATGTTCTTTCCGGGCAGAGCCACCTGGATTACATCACTGGTTACTACAGTGAATAGCAACCTTATCGTAGCGCGCTGCAAAGCTTGAATTCTAATGAATCTTTGTCGTTTATAAGACATGACATTTAGCGCTAACATAGTTGCATTTCCTGCTACAAATCTCCTGCGCAAAGCTCGCCATATACCACCTCTAATCAAGCTGTAGAAGGTCTTCCCGAAATTGATGATTTCTTAGGTACAACAAGCAACCATTCTCCATTCCATTCTAGCCATTCAACTACGATTTACTCGTACCATGCTTTCTTAATAACGTGTGCAGAATTTTTACCGAAGTGTCGGCAGCGCTTTGTAAAAATTTTGCGCTGATGCCGTCTCGTGTCTTTGAACTGTCTTATTTTTTTTCAGCGACGAGATCGCCCGCATTGTTTCAGCTTTGTTAGGGAGGAGTGCAAATACGGGTATTTGTTGCAGAAGTAAGCTTACATGAGCTTTGCTGCGTATTCAATACATACAAGTATATGCGTATATTGCAGATATGTATGAAGATTGGAACTTTGACCACGAGAGGCTCCCTCACGCACTTCACTCTACTGCCGTTCATGTACTTCACTCTACTGCCAGGGCTGTTGCAATTCATGCTTCCTCTTTACCACATTCATTTATCTGCCTTAGATGTAAAAACAGTTTTCACCGCTTTCCAGTGGTTGTCGATGCTGCTGATTGTGTGTGCTTTTTAGCACGGTGGTTTCTAATATGTTGACGTACTTGAGGATCTGGCGGTATTGTGCCTGGGTATCATTATCACACTAGATCGGTCGCTGTTAACAGATGTAGTGTGAATATATATTTATAATACTAACCATTGGATAATGATCCCTCTCAATTCCAATGTCAGCCCCACGTTTGTTACCAACGTCTTGGACGAAATCCCTTAGGCGTCGACTAATGATAAACTGATCTGATTGGATAGATGCTGTCGACCAGTCGAGAGCTAGGTAATCCTGCACCATTTTTTGTGGTTATAAAGTATGCCACCACTACCCAGTCGAATTTGCAAAAGTCAACAAAATATTCAGCCAATATGCTCGGAATTAAATTAGGTATTTCTTATTAGCCTGACTGGTCGAAAATTGCTTTCAGAAATCTAGCACGTGCTGCTCAGAAGAAGAATATTAAACCGATGGATAAGTCAACTGTCCGCACACTATAAAGACTATTTCAGGGTCTTGGAAAAAACACGTTGTCCAAAGAGGAAAAGGATTCGTGGTCATTATCTTACGACTAAACGAAATATGTGCAACATTTTTTATTGCGCCCATAAAATACTGCCCATGTTTAGAAAAAGTCTTGCGAGAAATTCGCTCATATCCTAAGAGGCAAATTACAACAGTTTACATAAATATAGTAACCTCCGTCTGCTGATAAATGACTTTCACGGACTTATCAAATTATCAAGATCGTTCTCGATCTATGGAACGCACTACCAGAATTTACAGCTTCGCCAAATGATTAAGGATCTTTTACAAATATCGTGCTGGCTCATTACATTTCATCAAACTCCAAACCAAGGCGACTAAGCTGTACGCTATGCTGTGTAATGAAAACAACGGGAAACATAAATGGAATATTTTGATTGCTATCGACGCAATGATTAATGGCTAAACGTTCCGAGTGACGAACAATACACCAGACCACTAAAATCCAGAATATCCAAGATAAAAGAAAATCCTTTGAGCAAACTCCTCCCGTTACAAAGTAATATAAAGTCATACGGAGTTTGAATGTTTTCTGCCATAAATCACTTAAGGTAGACCTTTAAAGATCAAAGCCTTATTTAAGACATCAATACGAAGCTCAATCACACAAAACTCATAGCCCAGCATCAGAGGTATAATATTTCGAAATGCCTTTGAGTTACTCGCGCAAGCCGGCGATGTTGACTTAATCGAAAACCCGCAATATGAACCCAGTAACACGTTTAAGAGTAAAAGTAGATAGTAGAAGCGGTCAAAATCCACACAGGCGTCTCAGATAGTACGTCACTTGAGACAGAGCTTTAGGTAGTTAGGGGCGTTGTTTACTTAGCCTCCACTATTATTCTGAAAACAACCGATACAAGCGCTGAAATCGAATGAAAAAAAAATCTTCCCAATCGTTATCTCTATCGACTAAATTGAATATTTAGTGGCAATTACCTCTCCTGAGCAACTGAAAATCCCAATTATTCTTGTTCTTTTCTGTGCAAAAGTGGATAAAGCTTTCCGATTAGATAATTCAGGTAATTTTCAGTCCCGCCTGCATAGGTGGCAAATAGGAGAAAAAACGTGTAAAGCGACAAGGACAAGTCTAAGTAGTCCGAATACAATGACTAATATATGTGCGGCGCGTAGTGGACACCAGAGCTCTGGCTTAGAGATTTTTCCTTTCAACCGTGGACGGACGGCTGGATAGAGGAAGACCTTGAGTGAGTTGGAGCTCGCGAAAGAAAAGACAACAACATGAGGTACCTTCTAATTAATCCACTATGCACGAAAAAAGGAGGTTTCTTTCTAGATTCAACTTGAAAATTCGAGAGATAAATCCGACAGGGTCAATCATAATCCTCGAAAATATCGATACTAGTTGCGGATGCTTTTTTTCTACATGTGAATGTCCTACAAATACCTTTCTTGCATAGCGAAATAAATATGGTTTGAATGGATTGGGGTGAAACTGTTACTGCATTTCAGTTTTTATGCCGAACTTAATTTTTTATGCCATAAATCGATGGCAATACCAGGTTGCGTTTTCTTAATCTGAAACTATCTAAGGTTGCCTACAATTAAATACAAAGCGCCTTCAAGATACACAATACACGAGACTCTACCTTCTCCCCTTCACTTGTGCATCCATATACGTAATCGCATGATTCTCCATTTCCATGCAAATTGCTTTCTCAAATGACTTTGCCATATATTTCTAAATAAAGCAACGCTCTCAACCAAATCAAAAGCAAAAATAAGAGAAAAAATGCTTCACCACCATCGACTTGGTAACTTCAACAACCGAAAAGTTTCTTTTTTTTTCCTTTTTCTTTGGCTGGAATCGGTTTTGTATCTGTTAGATGGATTTGTCACACTGTAGATACAAATATTTACAAAGTTCTCAAACAGAACTCCGAGAATGTGGATACAATTTTATTTTGGGAGAAATTTTCTTTCACCCAGCAGCCGACACCATTCCAAGACATCACCCATATTTTGGATCAGTGTGTGAGTACTTTTCAAGGGGCTAATTGTATTAGGAGTAATGTTCGAAGGATTTTCGTTAGCCCGAAAAGTTGATTGTGTGGCAGTCTGGCAAATTGTCTGCCGAAAGTATCAGGATGTACGCAAGAAAACGACAGCAAATTAAAATAAACTCTGTCAACTTATTCATGGGCAAATAGTAATTAGAAACGAGAGTCCTGTGGTTGTTGTGTTGTGTAGTGTGCACTGTATGTGTGTGTCAAAAATTCTCCAATTTATAGCGGTTAATTGAAATCAGAGCGCGCCAGAAAAGTTTGCACGAATGGATAGATGAATAGAGATGACTAAATGAATGTTGAGATGATTGGTAGACTGGTACACTGGTAGACTGGTAGACTGATGACTGGCTTGGATGACTAGATAGCTAGAAAAAGGAAAACGTGTCCTTGAGTTGTTTTGCTTGGCGCATTGCTTTCTTAAGGATTTCCATTTAATCCGATTTATTTGGATTCGTGGTTCATCAAGAAATGACAAATCATGGAAATTAGGGTATTGGAATTATATTCGAGTGTCCGATTTGGTCGGAGGAGGTGAAAGTGAAGGGAGTTTGTTTATTCCTTTTGTTAACGGCGGAGGACATAATTTGCTTACACAAACAATCGAAATTGTTTGTTTTTTTTTGTAACAAAAAGGATATTTTTGGGACAGAAAAGGAAAGCAAAAAAAATTACAAGTTCAAGGTCAGTTTGCAAAGTTAAATGTCAAAGGAATCACGGTCTGGAAGCTTTGTTTTGCTACAAGGGTTTTAGTGTTTTAAGTCAGTCGTTGAAGGCTTAGATGTTAAGTTTTGCTTCAATGAATAACGAGTCGTCTTTGAGCATATTAGCAGAGTAAATCCTCTCCATCTTCAGTGTGGGAATATTTTCCCAAATCATAAATTGACTCAGGTACTCACCATCACCAAGAAGATATTGAATAAACGTCTGCGGATGAGCAGAGAATTTGTGGCTTTTTGACTTCTAAATTAATTTTTATTTTGAATCATGCTAGCAAAGACCAACCCATGCCGAAGAGCTAGGGCCGATCAACAAATTTACAAACTATGTCCCTATTTTACTCAATCTAGCTGAGTTACTTATACTAATATAACTGTAATCGCACTGCCTGGTCACCATCCTAATTGAGATTTTTAGCACTTGGCAGTCATTAACATCATGCACACTAGCTACAACTCACAAAAAGCTAACTTCCGTAGCCGCCCCTTCATGATACCAAGCCCGGCCTCACCATAAAAACCCCCTAACTATTATAACTTAATCTAACTTACAACTAGGAGGAGTAGTATGTTACGTCAGTAACGTATCGACATAGGAGAGCGTGTCAACCCTTATTTTTCCCAAAGCCATCATAATTCGGTGTACTGTTTTTCAGCAGTTTTTTAGCAGTTTGCAATATAAGACCGAGGATGAGCCGTTTTTTCAGCAGTGACGGTCGGATATTACCGGGATACCATTCCTACATTGCACTAACCCTTTAGCATCTGTATGGACAAAAACCTCCGGCAGGATAAGGCCCAAAAGTGAGCTTAGATAAGGTAATAAACCCCAAATATGGTTAGGTTGGTTCGGTAATAAAAGATGTGCGGCATAAGCATACTCGGATACCTATTGGTTCCTTGTGATTCGCAGTTGACAATATTTGTGTATTATAATATTATTAATATTATTATAGTGGGTCCTATCCAGCTTCTGGTCGCTGAAAGCCAGCTAGAGCTGGTTCAGATCTTTAATTTTTCCTTTGCCGACATCCTCAAATTCTCCAAAAAGTCTACAGACCAGGTGTTTGGCACGGCGTATTTGGAGGTTAGGGTAGTCGCACAGCAAGTGTGTGATAGTCTCTGTTTCCTCTTCGTTCCTACAGCTTCTGTAATAATATTGAGAAGAGGCTATTAGCTATCCTGCCCATAAAGCAGTGTCCAGTGAGGACATTTGTGGAAATACGGATGTCTTCTTTGTTGAGTCCGAGAAGGGTAAGTGTCACTCATGGAGATCTACGCTTTGTTCCTTCGTTCTATGGCTACGAGTTCTATCTTGCGTTTCTGGATATCAATTGGCATGTTTACATACATATAACATTGTGCGTGTTACTCCTGAGCAGAGAGGCACCTTATCTTGCTGGCTCATCCACTATCAGATATCCAGATATCCATTCAGTGAGATTCGCAGACGTTTCTTGTACTTTGACGACATTTTTGTACCTCTATTGATTTAGTTTCACTTTCCAAATCATTTATGTAGACTGAGCACAAAGTTAGAGATTTCTAATGTATCGAGTTCCGTGTGCGCTACTTGATACTTTGTTCAGTTTTCCCAATGGATGAAAAAAACTATTATGTCGGTCCAGTTTTTTGGGACGTAGCCCAGCTTTAAGCAACCGATAAAGATAGTTTAGAGCAAAGGTAAATGGTCATAGCCTTTGGTTCAAAAATGGTCAGCCCTAATCCCACGAGCTACATCGAAAAGGCTTTAGTAGGATTAGTATTTTTTTTTGCTCTAATTCGGGTGTGCCGAGACAGTTCCTAAGACACTGTCGTTCAAATACCTGGATTCTGAAGCACACGGTTAAGATGGATATGCGGTGAGTAGCCTGATTAGAGCCACATAGCATATGATCTTTTGGAAACAAATTGACTACCGTGAAACAGCCTTCTTGTCAGAGCTAAAACCTTCTTGGCCACAGTGAGACAAGCATCTATATGTTCGTCAAAATACAAATACTTATCGAGCCAGATACCAAGGTACGAGTATCTTACTGCCCTTCTCACCGCCAATGTCAGTCCGGGCAGTCCGGATAACCAAAGTTCGCCAATTACTTCTATATCCTTAGAAGCCCATCTCAATGGAGCTCTAAGCAAAATTGGTTCCGACTTTTGAAAATTGATTTTCAGTTTCCAATAGTCACAATACGCCTTAATATGATCGAAATCACGTTGCAGAAGGGAATTGACTACTTCGATTTTCGGACCTGATCTGTACGCCACTAAACCGTCTGCATAAGTTATAGCGTCATTGAGGGAAACTACTAGATCACTTGTGGAAATGCTAAACAGTTTCGGAAAAATCACCGTCTCCTGTTGTTAGCCGTTTTTAATATCAAACACTTTGCTCCAAATGACGTTCCCACATTTGACAACGAACTTCTTTCCCACAAGTATATTGGAAATCATATACAGCAGAAATTTCGGAATACCCATCCTTGTCAACTTAAAAATTAGCCCCTCTCATTATGCGGTGTCGCAGGCCTTCTTAAAGTCAACAAGACAGGTACCCGTACACTAGTTCTTGCATTTATTCCATTATATGCTGGAGATCAACTTTGACGTAGCATGAACAGTTCAAATTCTTCGCTTTGAAAACTTATTTTCCGGAATTATATTATTTCCGTCAACCCAATTTAATAACACTCTGTTAATTGACTACTTTCTCGAATACGTTGCTAATATTCTGAAGTAAATTAATTAACCAATGATTAATTAACAGGGTTAGTTTTAATTTCATCGCTTTTCGGCATAGCATGTACCACTGCTATTTCCTAATGTATAAGATAATATGAATTATTTAGCGCTTTGGAAGGTGTCTTAATACGACGTTTGGAATACCGTCTTCTCCCGACAACTTTTTGTTTTTCAGATGCTCAAAGATGCATAGAGGCTCATCTTTTTGCACGAATCAATGCGAGAAAGCTCGTTCATTGGCGATGATAATATGATGACACTGAATACGGTGAAACAGTGATACTCAGTTCGCCAATTATGAAGTTCATTGCGTAGATAATAGCGATTCATGTAGGACCTGATGTCAATGTCGTAATTAAAGCGAACCATACTGTTCATCGTATACATGGCCTTAAAAAACGCGCCCAGAAAATCCATTTTCTCCTCTGGTTCTTCGACCACAAATAGACCATCGCCTGAGCTGAACGATTTATTTATCTGCGGGAACACATTCGAACTACTGTCAACCCTTTTTTAGCAAAAAATATAAGTATATGTCAACGCGTGGATATGATCTGACGTGAAGGTTAGGATTGATACGGACCAAACTAAAGCTCTAAATGAAAATAATGCACGCACGAAATAATGCCGAAATATTGGGTATTTCGAAATCAAACTTTGAATATCATTTGCGAGGATGGCAATACGTACGTATAATACTTAACTGCCTCACAATTTGAGGGAACAACATTTATTCGATCGTGTCTCCATATGAGATTCGCTGCAGCTACGCAAGGGAAATGAATGGTTTTTAAAACGGATGAAACGGCAATGAAAAGTGGATTCCTTACAACAATGTTGAGCAAAAGAGGTGAAACACTTTTAGCAAAAACTGGTTTTTATCCTAAGAAAATTAGATTCTGTATTTGGTGGGATTGAAAAGAAATGGTGTATTATGAGCTTCTTCCGCGTATCCAACGCATTGACTCCCATAAAGACAGCTCTCGATTAGATGGACTGAAGGACGCAGTCATTGAATCAGACGGACGGCATGTTCCATCAAGATAACGCCAAACCGCATACCTCTTTCCAGATTTGGCAGAAATTTTTGCAGTTTGGGTGGGATGTTTTACCTCACCCGCCGTATTCACCTGATGGTGCGTATATAAATGATGAAAAGTTTTTCATAACCGTAAATATTTAATCTTTAATTGCCACTAAAAACACAGAGGAAACATATTGGCTAACCCAGTACATATATTTGTGGTGTTCATATTTGTATACGCTCACTGTACGAAGTCTAATAAATTGACCCTTTTTCTTAAACAGGCCTTTTCCCTCCAAATCTATTAATTAGGCTTACTAACCTTTCTTTCTCCTTTCACAACAAAACCCGTTTTTATCAAACGTCCTTTATTTCCTTCCACTTTTTTCGTATGCTCCCTCTCTACCTGTCCTCTTGTTCCTATGGTGAATATGTTTCGTTTTGTCCTGCAGAGAGTTGAGGTGATAATTTAAATTCTGGTGGTGGAGGTGGGGAAAGTTTGCTAATGAGGTAGATCGTGTGTGAGTTAGTTTAAATATGAATATGTGCATATATGATTATATGGATTAATAAGAATTAGGATCACAATATTTGTATGCTTATTAAATTATTTTATTTTTGGTTCTGTATTCGGTTAGTTAGTTATATACTCGCACCTATACTCGTACATATGTCAATTAATTTTGAAATCATTTTTGTGTATGTAATCTAAGTAGTTCTATTATGAGGGATGGAGAGACTATACACAGGAGCACAATTTGGGCAGGTACCACTTGGGAGAGAAAATGTAGAATGGGAAATAAATGAGATGGGCGACAGAGAAGGGACCGAATAAAGGAGATGAAAGGAATGGGATATTAAGAACAAATTTAAGGGAGAAACCGAAATAATAAGGTCATTAACATTAAATGAAATAGATAGACAGGTGATCGATGCGAATTCGAATCAGACGCTGAATATTTAATGTTAACTAAACGTTGTATTCTAGCATACATAGCTACATACATATATAATATGTACATGCAAAAGCTGCTTCGAGGGACGTCCCCAATTTTTGAAAAAATAAAATAGTATAACACAGTAGGTAAGGAAAAAGTAAAGTGACTTTATTTGACACTCATAAAAGTTGACATTTTGAAAAGGAGCTTACATAGTTTTTCACTCCAACACCTTACAAGAAATAGTATCTCGCTGTTTAAAGAAAGATTTACTTTACGATTAGAGGTAAAAAGAATAATTCAATAATTCACATATAAGAATGAAAATGCGATAGATAATGGCGCAGGGACATCCCATTTTTTTTCTTGTTTTCTGTCGGGACAGAGCACTCAGAGAAAAAAATTGTCCATTTGTATTTTCCTTTGACTGAAATTTTTCGGCCTTTCATGGAAAAATGAGTAAGACCTTATAGTACCAGCACCCACTTAGGTTGTGCCCACCACACTTAGGTGTTAAGCAAACGCGAAGAAATGCCACGATGCCCTCTACAGATGCCCTCATTTAAAACCTACCTGTCAATGAGAGCCGTAATCGTGGACGCACGTAGTTCTGAGCCTTACCTAGCAAGTCCCATTGTAAAATGAGACGCATGCAAGTCTCAATAAATTAAGCCTTCGTTCGAACAATCCTCGACGTCATGATAGTGTTCATCTGGGCTTTAAGAGCAGTTAGGCAGTCTCAACAGATGCAGGAGACAATTATTCACTTTAGAGTCCATTATCATCAGGATAGAAGTTTTTCTATCGTCCTTTGGAGTGACATTTTTTCGTGAAAATTTGCTCCACCAGACAATCGACACGTAAGATATAATTGATTTTATTATAGCCGTGTAGATCCTAGAATATCCTCGTAGTTCTAATGTCTTTCCTAAAGCTCCTCTACACTGCCTAAATTCTGCGGCGTCATATATTTTGTCCAAAAAAATTTGTTATGAACGATGACATTCAAATACTTAGCACATGAGGGATATCACGTCTAGGACTGCCTGCGCTTCAGATCAAACGATCGCTGTATCACCTGCATATGCCTATTCACAAGATTTTTAATCTCAGGATCTTCAGCATTGATAGGCATATCCTCCTTTGGATGGAGAGTGCAAGAAGTTTTACGCAAATGAATCTCCAACCTTCTCTTAACTAGTACGGGAAATCTTCATACTGATAACTTACTCTGACAATATTATCATCCTTGCCGTCAGGATGAAATTAAGTTATATGTACTTATACACCTTTACTAGAGCCGGGGAATGGCAATAAAGAAAATGGCTTCTTAAAGGCATTTATTGCCTCTACTGTGTGGGGGATAATTTTCTAAAAATGTAGGATACTCTACACAAATAGTATCTTGGCTACACATAGCTAAAGAAGAACGCGTATAAATATACCTTCATTCAAACACACTGGAATGATTCGAGAGGAACATAATCCGCCACAATGTTTGAGTTCAAATACCATAACCCCCGGCAGAAACGGTGTTAAACAATGTCATCACAGAAAAGTCAAAAATATCCTTCTATACCGACAGGGTCCAAGATGAATATATAGGGTTTTCCAATAAGGGCTTGACAACTTTTTTTTTAAATAAAACGCAAACCATTTGAGATATTTCAAAAACTTTATTATTGGCGTGAAGTACAATCAAAACATTTATGAGTGGAACACGACTTCGTTCATATGGCCACCGCGGGTACGTTTGCAGAGGTCGATTCGTTGGACCCAATTTTCAATGACTCAGCCACACATTTCGGCCGAAATGGCCGCTATTTCGCGTTCAATGTTGGCTCTGAGCTCTTCGATCGTCGTCGGCGTGTTGGCATAAACCAATGACTTAACGTAACCCCACAGAAAATAGTCAAGCGACGTTAAATCGCACGAACGAGGTGGCCAATCGACTGGCCCATTTCTTGAGATAACACGCTCACCATACTTACTCTTCAATAAATCGATTGTAGCGTGTGCTGTATGGCTTGTGGGATCATCCTGTTGAAACCACATGTCGCCCAAGTCCATATCTTCCAATTTCGGGCCAAAAATAAACGGTGAGTTGCTTACTGGCGAACCCATTGAGCCAAAAAAACTGAACCTTCTCCAGAACCCAATCGGAGAACGTACGTCGCTTCAAATGGTCCATTGGCTTCAATTCTTGAGTCAGCTTGATCTTGTATGGGTGTAAACCAAGATCCTTACGCAAAATACGCCATAATGTGGTCTGAGCGATGCCCAACTCTTGAGAACGCCGTGGAATATTGACTGATTTGGATTGTTTGCTACGGACGCCTGAACGGCAGCGATATTTTCGACACTTCGACCAACCCGTTGTCTCACTGATACGGCAACATCACACAACGAATACGTAGACTCAAAGTTTTGCACTAAACTTGTTATTGCCTGTTTACTAGGGGGAGAATTACGACCGAAAATTGGAGTTAACGCTCTTAAAGTTGCAGTCACCGACTTCGATTTTCGGTAGAAAATTTTTATAATTTGCAGACGTTGCTCGTTCGTGTACTTTACCATGATGAAAATGTTGAGTTTTCTGAATTAATTGACAGTGGCAGTTTGATGAAAGAGTGCGTTCACAAATTAAATTCAAAGTTGTCAAGTCCCTATTGGAAAACCTTTTAGATATCGATATCAACGGAAGTATCCTTTGCAAATCACTGTTTTTTTTTTCATTACTAAGACACTTTATTTATATATTTGCTATACAAAATTTTTATATTATAATTCATTGTCTTATAAATGTGAATAGTTTAGTAAATCGATTGTTCAAATGACAAGAGTTGAACGAGCAATTTGCGATTAATAACTATTGCAGAGCAGAATAAAATTATGAATTTGCTTGGATATACATACAGTGATCAATATTCACTACTGGACAAAATATTATTTATAGTAGAGTATTCGAAAGACATTACTCATTTTCTAATACTATTACGAAATATATTTTTACTCCCTTACGCTATCTGGATGGAAGTTAAATAAACGGGTCGCGATGGCATAGTAAAATCGTGCAAAGTTTGCTTTACAAATTGTTTGAATAGATACAAATTTCCACCATTTATTCAAAAATTATTGATTTCAGTGTTTCTAATCAAATAGAAACCAGAGTTTTGAAAGAATATTTTTGGAACTTTGTTGCAATAAAGAAGCGTTGAAGGAAGAATTTCAAGCTGTCTGAACAGATTTAAGTTGCAGAGCTCTGAGATTTATTCTAGATAAGATTCGTATTACGTATTTTTGTGTCATCAGTATGGCATAGCTTTGTTAAAATATGCATCACTCCAGCAAGGCATACCTTACTTTATCTTGGAATTGAAAAGCCATTATAAACAAGTTTTAAAATTGTTTGAGGGCAATAATGGCTAAGATGATACTGCTTTTTAACCGCTTTGTTAAGATACTCTTTGAGATATAGTGCATGATTATACCAACTCAGATTAGTGATGCACACAAATTTAAAACAATTATTCCAAAAAGGCACTTGAACAGTTGAAATACGTATAACTAACTCTACTTCTTGAAATATTTTAAGTGTAGAACCATTTGATTCAGTTCTAACTTTTTATATTCCTATAATAATTATTTGGATCTTGGATATTGTGAATCTGCTGGTTTTTCAATACTAGTTTTTGGCAGACAGCTTGGCTCAAAAAACATTTATGTATTTCAACTTACTCGTCATCAGATTCCACCAGAGAAAGAATTAATGAAATAAAGAGAAGGCGCCCAAAGCAAAATACTAAGATCATAATATTGTATCATATATTTATTATTTTCGAAAATGCCAAGAAAAAGATTTTCCTGTTTGCGAAAAATGTTTTAAGGACACTTAAAGACGAATATACAAATATTGCCCCAAAAAAACCCATTTCGTGGTCAACGTGATCCGTAAGTTTCAGGAATTAAATCGAAACTCACTAGCCTACACCAATTAGCACACAAGTGCTCACAATTCAAGACGAAAATGTTTACATCGAGACCTTATTATGAAGAAAATGTATATAAATATACGAGTATATCGCACAATGTGAAAATGAAGATATAACACCGGTGAAAGAAAAATATTGCCACAAGGTATTCTAAATGCAATTTAAGTTTTAATAAACCTTCTAATAATACTGGGTATACCATACTTGTTATTATCGACGGACGTTACTCGTCAAATGTCCTGGATGTTAAAACATCAAGGGGGGCAAACGTCGACTCTGACCATTAGCTGGTAGCAGCTCGATTTAGAGCTCGACTGTAAAATGAAAGAAAGCTGCAACAATATCCAAAAACAAGGTTCGCCATTGGACGCCTACGTACACCGGAAATAGCCAGAGACTACAGAGAGCGCCTTAACGAAAAACTCTCCAATATGCCATTAACGTCAACAAAATACATATAGTCATATTGCTATAATTTCATCAAGGAGGTGCCTGAAAACACCTTAGGCTACCAACTACTCCAGAAAAGAAATCAGTGATATTTTGATGACTGTATTCAAAAAAAGAAGGCAAAAGATGTGGCGGACAAGAAAATGCTGCAACGCGTCACCAGAGCAGCGTAGGATAAGTATAGGTCCAGAAGAAAGGAAGAGAAAAGACTTCTGCGGAAAAACAAAAGTGCCTTTTCAGTCTACCAGCTCACGTATGTCGAAGATTGCTGGAGAAGGAAAGACACCAGGAGGTTAAAAACCTAGGCAATGGCTTTAAAACTGGTTTTCAAGCACTTCGAAATTGTGAAGGTAATCTCCTCACTGATGTATTTAAGCAATACTTCCATCTTAACACGTTGGCTGTCAGTGTCACAGCGGTGATAAGAACAAATTTCACCCCCCAGAAGCCAGTATATCACCGGTGACCACATCAATTCGATTCTCAGAATCAATCGATTCTATCATAAAAGTTAAAAGAGTTTATGTAAATTTTGAAATGAAATATAAGAGTAAGCATATTTTTTTGTATAAAAAACAAAACAATGTATTCATAGTACTTACAAAAATAACAAAATATAATTAAACAAAAAAATCATAAAAAATGGTATGAAAATCAAAGTTTGTGCAACTTAATGCAATTCTTGAAAATGTTGAATGCATAAAAAGGTTTTTTTTTTGGACATTGCGAACAATACTTGTCTACAAGTTTTGCTTTTTTCTTGCTATTGCAACCAACACAGTAACTTTTAGCTCAGTATAGCACTTTTGACAGCGATGTCTCTTTCGAATTTCACTAGAATCTGAAAACGGTTACGAGACATAACATTCTGAACGAATGAGTTTCCAAATAATTTTGTTGATTTCCAATAATCTGTGATTGAAGGATATCTTACTAGACCCATATACATGACTAGGGCCAAAAATTGCATGATCTCCTTACGATCAGCATATTTCCATTCATTTAGTCTACTGATCCTCCTTCTTTTGGACCGATATATAAAATTGTTTGCACTTTTATTTGTGTCCTCAAATGATATCTAAGCACATATCCGTCAAAATTTTTCTATAATATTCAGACGGAGAACCGCGATCATCTTCACTAATCAGATACGGAGTGAACCTTTCTGATAATTGCTTTAAAGTTTTAGACTTTTGGAATAAAACACAGATTTTTTGATAAAAAAATAATTTTATTTTTCAACGTAGTCTCCCTTGAGCTCTATACACTTTGTCCAACGCTTCTCCAACTTTTTTATCCCTTCCAAAAAAAATGATTTGTCGAGGTCCTCAAAATAGGCCTTTGTTTGCGAGATGACTTCATCATTGGAGTCAAATCTTTTTCCACCAATCCATTTCTTCAGGTTTGGGAACAAGAAGTAGTCGCTCGGAGCCAAATCTGGAGAATAGGGTGAATGAGGGAGCAATTCATAGCCCAATTCATGGATTTTTGCCATGGCAACTGCACATGTGTGCACCCTTGCATTGTCTTGGTGGAAAAGAACTTTTTTCTTGGCTAAATGAGGTCGGTTTTTTTTTTCAAATCGTCATTGAATCGGTCCAATAAGTTGGCATAATATTCCTCATTGATTGTTCTTCCCTTTTGAAGGTAGTCAATGTGGATTATCCCGCGTGCATCCCAAAAAACAGTCGCCATAACTTTATTGGCTGACAAACCCACCTTGGCCTTCTTTGGCGCCGATTCACCCTTAGAAACCCACTGTTTTGACTGTTGTTTGTTCTCTGGTGTGTTGTGATGGATCCATGTTTCGTCCACGGTTACAAAACGGCGCAAAAACTCCTCCATATTGAGATTAAACAACGCCAAACCTTCCTGTGAAGTTGTTACACGATTGCGTTTGTGGTCGACTGTGAGCAAACGCGGCACCCATCTTGCGGAAAGCTTTCTCATGCCCAAGTGATCATTCAAAATTGAAACCACTGAGCCATGCGAGATCCCTACGGCTTCCACAATCTCTCGCACTTTCAATCTTCGGTCGGCCAACACCATATCGTGAATTTTTTCGATTGTTTCGGGTGTAGAGACCTCAACTGGGCGTCCAGGACGTTCGGCATCTTCAGTGCTTGTACGGCCACAACGAAATTCAGTAAACCACTTTTTTACCATTGAAATCGATGGTGCAGAGTCCCATAGTATTTATCAAGCTTAGCCTTGGTCTCGGTAATGGTTTTTTTTCGCAAGAAATAATGCTTAATAAGCACACGAAATTCACTTTTTTCCATTTTCTCCTCAAATTAGTGAGTAGTCTGATAAAAATAGCTGTCAAACACAAACTAACTGGCGCAGCAAGTTTAAATTTTGACAGGAGTCAACTGACAGATGCCTGTTGACAGGAGCAGTGTTGCTCCTAAGTCACGGACTTATTGACCCGCCATCGTATCCTCAGTTGCCGGAGATTTTCAGGTTACCGGAATTTCTGTTTGACGGTTCCTCTGTTGTAATTTGTAATATCAGGTACTGCTACACTCACTTCCTGACTTCGTTGCCCATTTTCATCAGAGGTGTTATCACTTGATGAATCACTAGTATAATCATCGTCCCAATCCGCACTAATAGCACCCGAACTTTCACTTAAACTATCTGTCGCTTCAAACATTTCAATTATTTGCTCGGGATCCATTTCTCTATCAATTTAATACACCAAATATAAAAATTATAAAACACATATATAGCTGTTCTGTTGGGAATCTCATTAAGAACACGCCTTCTTTTTTAGAACTACCACGATTTGATGTTAATTTTTTCTGGAAATAATTATCCCTCGTCAGAGAAACTTCCACTTTAAGCCCTTTACTTAGCTTTGCGTAGTACTGTTTAAGTCTAAAATTATTCGGGTATTTTCTATCACAAACATTTCTTAATAAATATAGAGTCATCCATGTTTGCAAATATTAATTTTTTTTTGTTTATAACATTTATTACCACTTTGCTATTGGCAATACGAAACTATGGTCTTTTAAAAAATAGGTCAAAAGCTATTGAAGAACAGCTGTAGACAAAACTTATTCTCAGAGTTCAAAATTTAAACGATTTTTGACAAGACTAAAATTGATTTTATCAAACGTTCCGTGTGCAGTTGTTTTCAGAGGTGGAAAAATGCAGTGCATTTGAATAATAACTAACCTGTGGTCAGTTAATTTTAAATCATATGACATACATATATCATATGATAAAACTCCTAAATCGCAGATTTAAGCTGTCCAGCTAACCCAAAACATCAGTCTTAAGATCGATGTGAATACAAATCATTTTGAGTCAAATTTATCTGTGTTGGGTCTATTTTGAATCCTTAATTTCCTTTATATTTATTTAAATTAGAATGTCGTTCCATTATTACGTCAAATATACAATACTAATACATAGCATTATTGATCCATGTGAACTTAAAAAAAATTAAGTATTTCCAACCAAAATAAGCTAATTACAATAAAATATACTTTTAATTGCATGCATTCAGAATTGGGTATTAACAAACGTTGGTCGTAGTAACGAACTGAATTCAGGAATTTAATTCAATTAGCTTTGCTAAAAATTGTAAAAAATATGGAAAAAAATAAATAAAGTTCAAATAACCAATAACGAACAAAAAATTTGTTTAAATTTTCTCTTAAATTGCAAGCTTAATTATTTTTTCCACTAATTACAGATTTTTTTTATTTTCCATTGGTAGAGATACGAGTACGAGTTTATATCCGTATCGTAGATACTGCAGCCCTTGTCAGTTACGAGCATACTTGTACCTGTGTGAGCATACGTAATTGAATTGAAGAGATTCGATATCAAAATGTTCAACGCTAATAAACTCGATTACGAGTATACCAAATGTACCATGAAAAACAGGTAATATCTAAAATGGTAACGCAGCAGAGCTGGTGAACGTAGCAATACTTCGACGTAGATGAAATTGATATACCAGATAACTTCACTTCAATTTGTGTCCACCATGAGTATTAGTGTTCACAGTATTTTTTGTTTAAGATTCCCAAATAGCTCAAGAGAAAACACCTTTCGCGGAAAACGAAACATTTAGATTTGAAAGACAATAAGTCCCTGAATTTTTGAATGCAGGAGAGTTTTTTTTTATATTTCTCAACCCAGTCATGCATTTCGTTTAATGTTTCTCTAATTTGTTGATTCCTTCAAAATATTAAAATTTATCGAGGTTCTCAGAAAGGAGTTTATTCTTTATGCTGAGCCATTTCTTCAGATTTTGAAATAGGAACTAGTAACCGGGGGCTAAATCCGGATAATATTGCGGATGAGGGAGCAATTCGTAGCCAAATGTTGATATGTTAGGATGTTGACTACGCGCGTAGTAATGCACCCATGCATTGTGTCGTCATGCCTTTCAATTGTCGTTGACAATTGTTTTAAAAACGCATGCATATATAGTCGATTCCAAAATGTTGATACTAGTCTGAACTTCGATCTTCGAATTACTGACCACTGCATGTCAAAATATAATTGTATGTAGCTCCCTAAACAGCATAGAACCAGCCGTTATTATCAATAATAAGAAAATAAATAAAATTACTATGCCTCCATAGCACATATATCAGACACTTGTGCCTCATTTTTATCATACAGCCCTTGTTCTTCAGCACACCATACATACGGAATGCAGTTTCCTATAACTGCTTCGTTTTTACACCCATCTGGAGTCTTGAGCTATTAAAAACAATTAATGCACAGAAAAACTTAAATTCATGTGGCGACGATAGTATGTGTTTCTAATTTCATCTTAAAAACGATAGCCGTGACTGATGTTCACGTTAAAAACGTGACTGATGTTCTTGCTCACCTTTTCAATTTGAGTATTTTTACAGGAATTGTCGCTTCATTACAAGGTGGGCCTGTAATGTATGGCCTCAATTCCCTAGGCTATATCTTTGTAATAGAATAAGATAAAATTAATGCGTTTAGACATTCCAGGTTTTATTTCATCATGTTTGAAAATGATATCGTCGACAATTTGCTATTTTCCATGGTTTTCTTCAGAATTTCGGGTGATAGGTCATCCACTTCTTGGCGGATATTTTCCTAAAGCACTGCCAGAGTCTTTGACTGGTTTACATAAACCCTTGACTTTAAATAATCTCATATAAAGAAGTCTGGGGCGGTCAAATTAGATGATACTACGGGCCAGTGCAAATGGCCAAACCGCGATATCAGATGATTGCATGGCTTATGCAGTATGCGTAGTTGCTCCGTCCTGCTGGAACCACATGTCCTCCGGTCCCAAACCATCCAATTGAGGAATGAAAAATTCATTGTTTATGGCTGTATAGCGATCACTACCCAGAGTGACCGTTTGGCCTGCACCGTTTGCAAATAAAATATATGCAATGACTCCTCCAGCGTAAACAACACACCATGCAGTGACTTTGCGTGGAT
The DNA here is from genome assembly GCA_949129095.1 of Volucella bombylans. Classification (NCBI taxonomy): domain Eukaryota; kingdom Metazoa; phylum Arthropoda; class Insecta; order Diptera; family Syrphidae; genus Volucella; species Volucella bombylans. The sequence continues at coordinate 18,866,589 of OX422142.1, read as the reverse complement.
GTAATGGCTCTTCGTGCAGTACGCGCAGATTTTCAGTACTTCAGAACTGCACAAAAGTGGAAATGGGACACGTCACTCATGATTATTTTTGCCTGAACGCATGTTAGACCCGATTTACCCATCAGCTAATGGACTATCTGCACTTTGTAAGGAAACGCCTTCAAGGCTTTTACCAAAATGCGCTTGGAATTGTACTGTACGTCGTTTGGTCGATGTGGGTGGCCGTGGTGTAGTGGTACTAGCAATCGCTTCTCACTCGGAGGGTCAAGGTTCGAATACTGCCCATGACAAGTCTTTTAAGTTTTTTATTTGTGTAATTGGAACTCAGACAGAAAAATTCTGCGTGTGAAGGCATAACACTGACACATAGATTTGGTTGTTGTAGAGTTTCAAGCACAAAAAATACTTCGAATTATAAACTTCGAATCACTCTGAGTGAAGAAAAAAACTCTCGTCCTATTCAGACTCCCACCCCTGGAGAGCGAATATCGAAACCAAATACACCTGAGTTTCAAACCACTACAAAAACAATTTTTCATTTCTCCTCCTACTAACCCCTTAGGAGCGCGTAAATTATAAAAAAAAAAATGTGGATGGAGCTACTAAGACATCTTTAGCCATGGTAGCTTTATTCTCAGCCGAACGAGAGGTACGAGACCTTCTGGGGCCTTCTAAGAGTCGTGCTGCTAAATGGCACATTGAAGAAGAAGTGGGAGGCAGGAAAACGGGCATGAAAATCACGTTGCGCCAAAATTACTCACGAATGATTCATTAAATCTACATTCTTCAGAAGTTTAGAGTTCCACTGCCTATTCATACAAATTCTAATTAGCTAAAATATTTTAGGAGATTATACAAAAAAAACCCTGAAGCGCAGTCACATACCATATAATAGAAAAGGAAAGTAATCCAGGATTGATCGAAACTCAAACCGTCCAGCCCGATCGTAAGCTATAATATTTGCCTCCAGTAAAACTCGTCGAAATTTTTTACTATTTTTTCTGGCTGAGCAAAGCACTCAGACAAATAACTAGTCCATTGTACTCCTTGTAAGTTCCTTTTCATGAAATCTTTCAGTCTTTCGAAGAAAGATGAGCTAGAACTTCTGTGATAAAGTGCCTACAGTACCAGCACCCACCGCGTAAACGCCGAGTATCTGTCGACTGCGAGCGTAAGCCGGATATTTACTTTCACATCAAGAATCGCAGGATAGTATATCACTGAGGGACAGCAAGAAGGTAGCTTATCTCTTAGAGAAGTCGGGAGGCATTCGGTTGGTCTGCCGGCAACCTGGAGAATCATAACCTTTGCAGTTGTACCCATATGAAACCCAATTGTGAATGGAAGCCCTAACCAACGATGCAGGCAGGTAGGGGTATAAAAAGACACTCCTTCCCTAGCAAGTTCATTGGCGGTATCGTTTCCCATGATCCCATTTTGATCTAGGACTAATACAAAACTTAGTGAATTTAACCTTTCGACTCCCTTCAGTGAAGTATTGCATTCTCGAATTAGCTTGAAAATCGTAAGAGCGCAGCTTGGAAAATGCAACACTCCCTCAACTGATTCTTCACAAGATAGTTCATTGCCATCAAGATTGCGTATATCTCCGCTTGAAAGACAGGCGCAAGAGTGAAATCTAGATTTGTCGTCCTCCAGAAAGACACCAGAGTCGCATCCTAAAACGGTTTAGAGCCATCTGTGAAGACCCGACAACTTATCTTTCCTAGTTCAGATTCTGACCAGTCTTGGGCACAGTGGAACACAATTTCATATTTTTGTCATATGAATCAGCCGCCATGTGTCCATAAGACTAGAGATAAACGACACCCGGCGGGCAAGATCATCAAAGCTCCAGTGCTGTTGTACCAAAGACCACTCCTATTTAAACGAAGTCGGCTTTGGCAGTGCAGCCCATGATGTGAATGTCAAGGGGACAGAGATTCATTAATCGTGTTTTGGAGTCGAGTTACAGCAGCAAAGTCGTGAGATTACCTATATTTAACCAGATAGCCGATGCATTCCCGGTGATAGGCGTCATGTGACAGCGCCTTAGAAGTTTGTTATCCATGATGACACCCAAATACTTTATTTCTTGGGAGAGTTGGATGATGATAGCTTTAAGAACTACAATACATGAGTCAAACCAGCCAGCTTCCTCCTTCTCGCAAAAATGTCTAGGGTTGCCTGCGCTTTAGAGTAGGCACGCTAGGCACGATCCAACAGCTATATCATAGGTGTATGCTATGTACAGAGATCGGAATTACTGAGCGCGTTGAGCAGAGTCGATCAATATGAATCACAGCAGTAGTAGCCGACTGTGGGTAAACCCTGTTCACGTCCGCCTTCACATATTGGCCGCAGTCAGCACCCACAATAAGTGTTCTATTCACCAATAAAACTAATGATTCGAAATGCCGTCAAAAGTTGGTTGTCGGAAGCACACTCAATGTCGATGAAAATTGCAAGCGCGTATTCCGTTTTGTAGAGTGTGCCTTCAACTCTGCCTAACAGATTTTTAAACGCACTCTCGCAAGGTCTTCCGCATTATTAAGCATGTTGCATCTCAGATAGAACATGCATTCGAAATGAAGTTTACGCACATGTATCTCGACCATTCTCTCCATGCTCTTCAATATGAAGGCAGTCAAACTTATAAGTCTAAGGCTCTTGACGAGTGTATAGTCCTCTTTTCCGGTTTTCGTTATAAAAACTACTCTCACTGTTCGCCAGGGTTTCGGTATGTATGCCGGTGCCAGACTAGCTGTGAAGGTTCACTTCATGATATCAGAAGCTGGTCTATACGTATACCTTATTATATAGGTAACACAACACCACAGCTAAGGCGTGTTGTGTTATTCAGCTCACAAGCAGTTCCGCTAATAGGTTCTGATAAGGTTATCTGGGAAGTGAGCCTTAAACATGAGACTCTCCGTTTCTGCTTTCGACTCAGAGTAGGTGCCATCCTGGTTGATTTCTTCCTCTTGACTTTGATCAGTCTACTGGTTTCACTGAATTGGTCACCTTTCAATTGCAAGCGTCAAAACCGATTTCTACTCTGCCGTCCCTTCACTAGTGTTTATACGCTTTACGTATATCAGGCATCGCAGTCATTATCCACGGACTCATTTTCCATGGTTTATATCGTTGAAACTCTGGTACAGATGTAGGTCTTAAATTAGCTGCGGACCAATTGATTTGCTTTTGGACATCAATTGTTTGCCCCACCAACTACCATATCCACAAGCAAATTTAAGCCTCATTAAGCTGAGGAGTTGACGTTTGAAAACTCAGTGAGTCTTAACCATTTCAAAAAGTGAATGGGAATGATTAAAACTAGTTCCAAGTGACTTTTTTCTTCATAATCCTATAATCATAAAACACCGCCAACGTAAACTGAATCAGCTCGAACGTTACAGTCCAAAGAGGGAGCTATAGTCCATGATTATTGACATATTCGTTCCCCAATTGAATGGCATCAATGTGGGAGATCTGTGGTTTTGACAAAACAACTCACCATGAGAGGCAATGCCACAATAAAATTTTTTAGGGAAACATTCATCGAGCGCATAGTTTCGCGTGATGGACCCATGCGTTGGCCTCCAAGATCATCTAATTTAACTGTTTAGATTATTTTCTATGTGGATATGCCTTCACCTATGGACTAGAGATGATGTAAACCTGGAAGACAACATTATCCACGCTATACACTGCCCCAGCTGCTCGAAAATTTGACTTCCAGATTGCGCTGTATTTGAACTAGATACATATACTAGTGCGTACATGCGCAAAATCTGATGCACTAATTGCATACAAATAAAATTTTCAATTCCGTAATGAAGCTGGATATTATCCCGACAGTTATTTCCCCATAGGCTTCCTGCTTAACTTCGTAAAATCCATACAACTCTTCTTCAAAAAGATGTTCCCGATGAGAACGCCTCGAGTCAATCATCCTCTCCTATGAACTGATCAGCTAACTATTGTACTTGTTCGAACAACCCATCGGATAAGTTTTAGCATAGATACGAGTACCCTTTGTTTAATGTTTTCGAAAAGGGAAATTTTCACCAATCTATCTATACTGTTGTATTAAGTTCAGGACCATTTACTACTCACCAATTTATTTGATTTCAATTTATGTTTTGTGTTGTTATCGATGATAATGAATTCTTGAATCCCAGAAACAGATATCGAAATAGGACCCATATACTGTTGGCAGGAGGGTAGGGTTAAGGAGCAAAACAAAAATCCAAGCCCCGGGATGGATCATATTATGCCAATTAAAAGCAGCAATCGAATTCCTCTCTGATTCTGATTTTTGTATCCCAGATACATGTGAATAAGGTACGTACGAGTACGAATATAGATACGAGTATGAGTACGAATACGAGCACTTGTACTGGTAAAGCCGCCTATGGCATAAAATCCTTCGAAATAAACTCAATATGAGAAATAACCCGTATGGGTAATAGCTGTGTGGCTATGGAACGACCGGGATATGGAGGCGTCGAGTAGTCGAGTACATAGTGTCCTCACGAGTATCTATAGATGGGTGGGCTTGGATAGTGGGTAATAGGTACTGGATACTTGGTATAGCTGGTAGATGAACAGAACAGACCAGGTTCGGTTCATGTTTTGTGCCTCGCAGGCTTGAAAGACTGAGTCTTTCGTGTGTGGTTGTTTTTTTGTTTGTTTTCCTTTTCGGTACTCTGTGCCTCAGTGTGGATACGACGAGTACACACAGAGAGATGAATATATTGACCATGCCATATGGAAATCCAAATGTTAGTCATAGTCAGTTCGGTTTCGGATGGTTGAATGGCTGGTATGATCCGAAAATTTATCCCCAGCTAGCAACACACTGGCCGGCTACACTATGGGCATAGTCAAAGTCATCATCAAGGTTTTGTTGCTTGTACTGAAAAATATTTTTCCCATTTTTGTTTTCCATTTTTTTTTTTTAATTTCTGGTTGGTCTTCTCTACTTCTGTGCAATTCGGTATCTACCCGTAGGTTGAGGATTTGTTGAGATCCTGATGGTGGTAGGTAGTTGAATGGGTGTGCATGGAAACGAGAGAATGATATGTCATTGCACATGGAATTTGAAATTATCTCTCGGAACTTTGAGCACACAATCGACCAAATCCTGATATTGAGTTAGTCAATGTTCACTGACCAGAGAATTTTCTAGTTTTTTTTTTCTATCCTTTTCCAGGGGGTTGGATGCAACCCTTATTCTGTTTACATGTACTTTATGTATTCTGCTAAGGATAACTCTGTATGCATTGTAACTTTGTATTTAAGGATATTTACAAATATCTGGGCATCCCAATGGTATTTCCAAGTGCACGTATGTTTTCGGCCAGGATACGTGCAGCACGTGTTCAGACCGACCAAAGTATTAAGTCAAACTGAAGAACCAACGTCTACACATACACATATTATATATGAGCACTCATATGTACAGGCAAACACATGGATAATTTATAATGCGATATGTTTCACTGGCTCGGGGGAAGAGTTTTTTGCCAGGAAGCAGAACCCAATCGAGCACAGCAGAGATAGAGGCAGAACGAGACCATGAAATTCAAAAACGTGTGCTTTTAACGTATGGTTTACTGCCCCGAGGCTAAAAGTCGAATGCATTTAGACATTCGTAACCTAAGAGCTTGTGCGGCGGTCGATGGTTACAGCAGAGTGGTTGGTAAGTGGGCAAGCAGAGTGGATAGAAGCAACAAACTCTGTGAGACAACACTACTTGGGATAATCCCAATTAACGTTTCAGCTCTTAGCAATTAAAACAGAATTTATTTAATTTTCATTCTTTCAGTTTGGACTACGGATGGTCTTACATTCCCTTACCTGAGGGTATGGTGGTTGCTTGTCTTTCTATTCGGAGGCTAGGTAATGTATTTTTATCACGACTCTATGCCCTATGACGAAAATCCTTCACTTGTCTGGAATTTATAAATGAAGTTGACCAACTTTAGTTTGTGGTTAGGTATTGTGGTTTGACGTGAAACGGATTCTACATAGGTGCAACATTTAAACAGCTGAACATAGTTTTTAGCCGAAAAATGATATTGAAACCACAAAGTGTGCGATTTTAAGGAATTAAAGGATTTCCTTTCTCCTAAAACATATTGGGAAGCTTGAACAATGAAATCAGTCATACAGTGGAGAGGAAATTTGCCGGTAAGATGCCTGAAGCCTTAGAGCTCGGTTTTCATTGTTGAATGTGTATAGTAGTTTCAAATGTTCGATTCTGACTTTTTTCTAACTTCTAATGACTGTGCATAGTAGATTCAGGTCAATCAACTCTTTCTTAACTTGGTTGGTTAATTTTCGGATTGGAAGAATCTCTCAAAATGACGGCTTAAAGCATGTTTGACGTTGGACTGTTAGTTATGGATTGATGTTTCGTTACAAGTTTATAACCGTATCTAAAAGAGAGTGGACAAATTCGCAAGGAAGTAGTTACCACTTCTTATCTCCCACACGTTTTCTTTCTAGTATTCCGTGATGCTCTATTTTCTATAGAAAAAATAATGATACCAAATGCTGGACTGATATGAATGGCCGGCGGCTAGAACCTTACGGGCAACCTTCGATACAAATACAAATCAGCATCAATTACGTATATAAAGCCGGGATGAGGAAGAACCTGCTGCCTTTGATGACATTGGCTATGTGAATTCAAGATAGTAACTTCTTTGAAGGAGTACTTAAGCAAAATTGAGCTAACCAATTCTTCGAGATTCATATCCTTATCTGGATAGTTCTTAGTTATTGATCTATTTATTGGCTTCGGGGTAGAATACAATGGACCCAAATGCTGGTCGCAGTAAGCAGTTGCTAATTAGCCAACAGGCAACCCCCCTGTCTAAGCTAGATATACATGGTTTGGCCCGCGTGTGAGCCTTACACGAATTGACGGCAGCTCTCATAATCCAGAAGTGGTTCACTGAGTCCCAAATACCTGCTGTCTTTACCCAAGGAGTCCCAGATTGCGCGTGAACTTTCGATTGAAAGTAAAGGATAGGATTAACTACCCGGCCACTTTGTGAAACGACCAAAATCATCGGATAGGAACGACTGCCCTGAAAAACGAAAAGAACAACGACGGTTAGATCTCCAAATGAAATGTTTGGATCAAATTAAGTCAAACAGATTGCAGAGAACGTGGATATCCATTGAGCATTCAGGGTCAAAGATATGTTCGCTAATAGCGGGTTGGCATGCATAAATGCCGCTACATTAAGTGAGGATATCTATGGTAGAACATTCGAAATCACAGTCTTTAAGGTATTATGTTTCGAAGCGCTTTAGGCTAATAAACCTTGTTGGAGGATATAATACCAACAAAGCTACCACACCTCCATTAATATTTACACAGAAACACGGCAGTCATAAAAAACCGACAAGCAAATTGAGTGTATGGCTAATGATGCGAGACATTTATTCAAATATCTAACAAATATTCTGGGCGTTAAATATACCACTCGGACCACTGCCTATATAGCTGCAGTCAAGGTTTTTCCTCAGATGCAACAACGTCGAGGAAATTCTGTAGCAAGAACCGCCGCTGGACGTCTATAGTTGCAACAAACTGCTAGAATCGTTGCCAATCGCGTGTTCGTCAACCTTTCGTCAAAGATTTAAAGCCTGCTTTAAGCGCTGAAAATAAGTTTCAATGAAACCTCTGATTTGATACAGGTAGATATATTTAGCAAAACAGCCAGCCTATAACGTAGGGCTACATAGACGAATGTGAGTGGATCGTTCATTTTACAAGTGACCAACGGCTTTTCAAGAGTAAAAAGAAGAAGCAAGAGTACTCGCTTCCTGGAAGTTCTATTCTGAAGTTTTATCAGACATGTCAAGCTAGTAAGACACGGATAGAAACCTATAGAGATGAGGAAGGGAATTTAATATTGTAGTCAAAGTTGGTACTGAGAATATGAAAAAAAAAAATACGGAGGAGACGCTAGGACCCATAGTCAAGGTACGCTGAGCCTATGGAAGACATTTTATCGGAATTCACAACCAAAAGATTCGAGGTCAAGGGGATAAGTAATATGAGCAAAAACAGAAGTGGGAATTCCTTTGCCGCAATGTCAATAGTGACTCCCGAGGACTAGGCTATAAGGTCGTCGTAAAAAAACTTGGAGCTTGGGCGACCAACCCTGCCCTAAGAGAAGGAAAGATGGAGCGGATAGTTGAAACGCTTTTCTCAACTCACCTTGTCAGGCCCCTCGATACGACACTGGCCCAACGATAGGAAATTCCAGTTGAGTCTAGCGGCAAAAACCTTACAAAAACGAAAAGCCGGCAAACCGGACGGAATACCGACTGGAGTGCTGAAAGCGAACGCCGAAACTTGTCTACAGCTATTGCTGAACATGTACAATAGTTGCGTTGAGGAAATTCTGTGTCAAGAGTTGAACGCTTGGTGCTGAACAGCAGAGGCAAAGGAGACCCAGATTCCCCATCTGCGTACAGACCACTTTGGAAGCTGGATACTGCAGGGAAACTCTTAGAAAAGATTCTGAAACCACGACTCATAATAGGAATGAGTCTTTGTTAGAAGTTGGAAGACACAACGCTTGGTTCTGATTAGCAACGTCACCCAGACCCGGATTTTTCCATCCTCGTACAGGGATCGATCCTGGGACCTGACCTCTGGAACATCTTATACGATGGCATACTTCGCATGGAGATGCCTGAAGATGCCTTCCGTAGGCAGATGATATCGCCGCCATGATTACGGCTCAAATGAAGTTGAACTAGGTTGGGATACGGGTCTACGACAAAAAAAAAGGAAATTGGAGTGGAAGCGGCAATCAAGGAGGCAAAGGAGCTCATGAAACGGCAGTGGCAAGAGCGCTGGAACTCGGAAAGCAGACAACGATGGATTGCGAAGCTGATGAAGGACGTGGTTAAATGGGATTGACTGAAACACGGCGAATTAAACTACTACGTCACCCAGTTTCTCACCGGACATGGCTATTTCAACGCCTTTTTTCATGAGATCGGTAAAGCAAACATAGGCAATGAAAATCACACTTTTTCGTGTGGAGGAGGTGGGATGGATATAATAAACCTGCACAAGAAGATGAATATCAAAAAGTCGGGCCGCAAAGGGGAAGGAAAGCGACACCGCTCTGAAGTCATGTGAAAGTTGGTTCCGGAGTGGATGATGTTAAGAAGAAAGGGGTTAAGGGAAGATTAATGGGTGAAACTCGTACAGAAATGGAAGCAGAGCGGGACCGCTTCTCATCATTCTTAACTTCTAGACCATTCCTAAGCAAAAAAAAAGTGATATGGAGAACCACTTGAATAATGGAATCTCAGCATCATAGAGGAACCAGTATCCTCAGCATCGCGGTACAAGGTCTTTTCTCCGGGGAACATCTGAAAGACCGCGCCGATTGTCTTTTATGTAACTCTGGTCTTATGGACATTCTGTCTATGCAATCCCACCGGAACACCTGTTGCTTCAAGATAAGCCCAATCCTGATAAAAATAAACTATTGTTGGAAGAATAGTATCAGGCTGCAGGTGCTCGGCGCTGATATGGTGAATGCTAATACTGCAGGCACTTAATTTCTGCAGCGCTTACCCATCTTTCTTCGAAAGAAATTTCAGTAAAAAGGAACATACAACTAGTTCTCTGTCTGAGTTCCATATCCCGATAGAAAAAAGAAGTCGACAGTTGTTAATTTGAAAGCTGTCACTAGAGCAGATCCAAAAGAAAACACACAACATCCAGATCCGTACACACCACCAGCTTTGACAATTTCACGGTTGCATATTATATAGCAGTATCTATAAGGTCGATCAGTGTAGAGTCCAGGTGTGCAACATTGACTTTGACATTGTCATAACGCAGAGAAAAGAGACAACAATGAGTTTCTCTCTGAAGCTAGATAAGGCCAAGTTATTGCTGTCAATAAAATGGGAATTAAACAAAAAGGACAACTATAATTTGAAGTATGATACTTAGCGATTTTTCTTTCCTTTGGTCTCGTAATGACACAAGATATTAACAGCTTGTTCGAAAGCAAACTGAATTGCTGAAGTAATTAATTTTCGTCACAAAAACAGCAGAAGCATCGACTTATAGTATGCTTGGTCGTTTTGTATGGAAAATTCTTGAAATAATTTTCGATCTCGTTTGCGTTTGCGAGTTTCGGAGGAATAGGTAGAACAGTGAACTCTACGAGCTGTTTAGGGACAATGACCTGCCCAGAAAAGCACGCGTCAGTCAATCTTGATAAGGATTCAAAACAAGACATTAAACTATGTGGTCATAGGCTTTGTGAATCAGTAATCAGGTCACGTAAAGTTATCTCCGATGAGGTGCGGGCAGGTTTGATAAAATCACAAGAAAGTATAATTCGAAGTAGGAGAAGGGGAGATTTATACGAATAAGAATTGGTGGAAAATTCTCATTTAATTTCACGGTTCTTCAACACAAACTGAATATAGCATTGAACATCCTTCACTTTATTGTTGCAATATCATCACACAATTTCTTAAAAAAGCCAAAATTATTTTTCTATCATGCCATTCAACACTATCACCATTTACGAGTAAGAGCTTAGAGATTCCAATGGACGACCTACCCTGTTTTCAGCCCTTGCCATGGTAAAATTTCATGCGCTTATGTTTCATTGGTAGTCCTTAACACCGGCTACCGGACCGCTACGTGATATCTGATGAAAGTTTAGTTTTACTAACAGTTACTTGAGTGTGAGTATGCGTGGCTAAATTGCAGTTAAACTTGATCCCAACACGAAATCAGTCCATACAAACACACATATCCAAACCAGACATATCCTCCCACATAACTCGGAGCAAAGGATACTCGTATTGGTGTGATGCGGCTTGGTTTGCTTTATCTGTTTTGATTGTTGTTTCCAAAGTTGCTCCAGAGTTTGGTTTCTTTTTGCTTTTATTTCTTTTTTTTTGTTGTTGTTTTCTCTTCTCGTGTACTTAGAGCACTTGGCATTCTTTTCAGAGAGTTGGAGTCTTGAGCTATGCCAGACACAACCTTTTGTCGATTATCGATTTGTCGTTGGGGTAACATAAATAATCGTTGCGATGATTTATCACTGAACACTGTATTGTGATGTTGGTCAGCAAGTGAAGCAGAAAACAACAATGCTGTTGTTGTTGATGGTGATATGGGGTAGATGGTATAAATAGAAGGAGTAGAAAGGAACATCTGGCAATATCACAATAACAACCAAGAGTGTCTGTTTCAAATAGTCATTGAAATATTTGACTAAGAGTTGCGTAACAAAAGTATTCCAAATGGTTGTTGGCGTAGGATTTTATTTTGACAAAATGAATAATAGTTAGCAGATTCCCCACCTATATACATACTCGTATGTTGATCTAGAATTTTCAGGTTTTTTTAGCGGATTTATGGTGAATATATTCCACATCAAATTTGCCTAGGAAACAACACGTCTGGAATGGAAATATATGCTTAGGTAGTCCTACAGTTCGGGACCAAGTTCGTCGGGTAAGATGCAATTCATCTTATCTGCCAAAAGTAAGTATAGTGATACATCTTCGACCGAAGCGTTAGTTGGTAGTTGGCCTCCGCTCCACATGCCCTAGTCATTTAGACGTTTTATCATAATTTTTTTGACTGATTCAATGTTGCTGTAAAACTTGTTGTGTTGTCACTCAATGACTTCTTTTGAAAGAATTTTTTAATGCTGCCGCCCATAGTAAAGAAATGGAATGAATAAGACCCAACACAGAGTCTTCTCTGTTGTTCAAAATAAGGCTTCATTGCTTAGTTGCCACCTCAGTCCGACAAAGTAGCAATCGAAGCTACTATTGAGGAATTTTTATTTTTTATTAGAGCAGCGAAACATTGTCATCCTGCATAGCCGGGCAGGATACCAATGCTTTGAATGGATGTGTATAACTCTATATAGATTCCGTCATAAGTGGTTATTGAATGGAAGAAGAGATGATGTGTACCGAGTTCGACTTATAGGGTTTTGATCAAGATTGAGCAATTTAGTATTTGCAGCCTTATCCCACACTTATAACTTTCATGAACTCAGGCTTATCAGGCTAATGGTAGTTAACGAGTTTACAATGGTATGCTTCTATTTAATTCAAGGCGGCTGTGTAGAAATTTTGTTCATAGTTACACCTTCATCTAACTCATCTTACAGGTTAATCCAAATAACTGTTACTCGTCGGGTTATAACGACTTATTGGTTGAATATTCTTATCCGCATTCCCTTCTCTAGGTTTAATTGGATTGGCAGGTAGGTGTGATTGATGGTCATAGGTCAAACTGTGTTCATTATGTTGAACTTAAAGTACTTCTAAAAATGTGGAGATGTGAAGAAGAAACCAGTTTGAAGTAAGGTTGGAACTGTTAGCTTAAACACAGGCCCTACGTCAATCATTCAATATTCTCAAAACTTGGATTGTTTTCTTCACGCCCTAATCGAATGCAATTGTAAGCTAGTATTGTAGGCCATGTAAGTAAAAGTTCTATATACCCGTAGAAATATAACCCACAAAAGACTAAATGAAGCAAGATACTTGAAGCACTGTTGACCGGCTGGCCTAGGTTTTTTTATACATATTCACTTTCAATCTGACTTAATTTCCAGTTCCTTTTGTTTGGAATGGAAAAATTAGGTAAAATAGCTCTCTTAGCGTGGCTTTTGTCTGTGTCGTGATGAGTCGATGGGATGCACGAACATTTTTTATGCAGATATGTGAGTAAAATTATTGCTATCGCAGTGAAGAAACAGGCTCATCGCTGAATTTTATTCCCAGAGTTCCGACAGGTTTAAGCTGTTAAATTCTGCCAACTAGACTAAAACTCCACACATTCTTACATGCCTTACTTTGTCTACGTATTGAAAGAAAATTAATGGCTGCTTGTACAAGTATTTTACTAACTTCCATCAAGAAATCACGTTTCATTTTCGCTAATCCTTCCATTTCCCAAGTATTTATGGTGTCAACCGTAATACAAATTAGCCTGACTGAAGGCCTACTTTCAAAGTAGGACAAAAGCAAACGAAGTATAAGAATATCACGCAACATTCGGAGTAGAAAGCTTTCTCGGATCTGCGTACAGGTGGGTCTCTTTATTCGGCATAAAAGGGATTCAGTATTAGAACGATGATTAAGTATATCGTCTACCAGTTCAGCTCCTGCAATATTAAACAGTGGAAAGTTTGTGGCTACTCACAGTGCATTCGCTGTGAACAATAGCAACGAGCCTAGACTCGGTAGTACTCTTCCTAGTAGGGACACGATGACCGTGCAAAATCCTTCATACACACATAAAGGCATCGCAAGGAAAGATCGAGATTCCGCATTCCCTTGAAAATGATATACGAACATGCTAATGTGCGGCACTAGCCACACGCGTTTTCAAGATATTGCGAATATCAAATAGAGTGCTGAAGTTAAACAGAATCTGGAATGAACTTACAACATTTTTAAGAACGATTCCAATTAGGCCAGCAATTAACACCAGAGATCATTGTAGAAAACCATACCGGTTTGTAAAAGGCCAGAGTTGCAAAATATCAGTTTCACTTTTAATGTCACATGTAAATGGTATTTCAGTTATGAAGATCATGATGCGAATAATCGACAGTACGTACTTTTTGGAATGCTGGCAGAAGAAAAACTGAAGCTAGCAGGTAGCTTTTGGAGCATCAAGGAGCATAATACTGAATTAAATCGAATCACTTGGTACAGCCATATAAATTTGCTTGTTTTCCAAGCAAACTAAGAGTTCGTACCTTGTTCCGAGGCGAACACTCTTCTTTGGATGAAATATTCTAAATTACTGAACTAAGCAACCTTCTCCTTTCGACTCAGAGCTAGAATTCCACAAAACTGGAAGAGGGAAGGATATATAAACGCCGTCAATAAGTATGCGGCTGCATACTCCTTTGGCAAACCAAAAGTGTGATCAGATTCACATTCGAGTCAATCACTTTAAGAATTTGAAAATTAGGACGTTGGTAAACTGCCCTTGAGTCTGAACGTATTATCCCAGGCCTTAGAGTATCGGTTTCCTTCCTATTCATGAAAGACGGCGACACAAAAATATCCGAAGCCTCCTATTTTTAGTCAAGACGAAATTCCTGGTAGATCAATCTAGCAGGAGACAGATCAAAAACTAATGACAGTATAGATGAAAGCGATTTATCAGACAGGTTAATTTTAAGTCTCTCCTTCCGTCGGTAGCGAAATGGGCTAAATAAAACGTGACAATACCTGAAAATAATGATACGAATCATTTCGGATAACCAAGCTGCAATCAATTCCCTCGAATTAGCTTCTATAAGATCTGAAATAGCCCTAGATCGCCAGTCTAGGAGATAGGTAGATCAGCAATTAGCTTTGTTAGGTTCTGGGATATTAGAACATTCCAGAAAATTGTAATGCATATCAGCTTGCCAAACATTCAACAACACTACCTTTTTCATCAGAAAAGGCAGCAAGCAATTTCGTGTTAAGTCAAGATGTCATTGAAAGACCAAACCTTAGATCGACAAGTGGTTCATTTAAAATGCTCTAAGGTTTGATTTCTCTCAACAGACACCATATAGGCGCTATAATAGGTGTCGTCACTGGATTATATATCATAGACAAACCTGCAAGTCTTAGAATGTTATGATTTCTGTAGAAGTTGTATAGACAAGGAGAAGGAGAAGACTGTCCTCTAACACATCTTCTTTGTGTTTTCCCTACTCTGTTAAAAGTAGGAAAACTCTATATAAAAGCAGCAGTGGCTCTACCTAAACATAATAAAAAGATGAAATAGATCTTCGATGCCTTATGTATGTGAAAAAAACATCTTCAACATTAATGAATAAGACATCTTTTGCATCCCCTCCTTGGTACAATTATAGACTCCGCTCTCTACGAAGTAAAAGAAACCAGTTATGGGCGGTATTCCTTTGCACCCACTCTTCTACCGACTATTCAAATTATCTAGGTACGCATCTTCATCCCATTGAACTCTACAGCTCTTTATATCAACGCTACCTGTACAGTTCAATATCCTCCTTCGCTTTCGAAACCAAATCTTCAAGTGATTCTCCTATCATTTTTGCTACATTTTTCAAACATTCATTTGCAAAAACTCCTTCGTACTAAATCCCTATTACTTCAATGATCTACCAAATCGCAAAACTTCGATCCTGGAGTTATTATTAAAAGTTAATAAATCTTAAAGATGAATTTCTACCGGGTCCAGATAGTCTCCTCGCCGTTTATCTTAAAAAATGCTCTTTAGATTGGAAAGACCTCTTTTATAATCCCGAAACACAAAAACGGATCCAAGCATGAAGCTACCAATTGCTAAACTCTCTCATATACCTAAACTTTTTGAAAGCATTTTATACGAAGACTGAAGTTTCAAATGCAAGTCTGTTATTTCGCCCCGACAACATTGTCTTTTGCTCTCGCAGCCTTAGAAATGTCAAAGAAATCGATGTTATCGCGTTTGATAAGTATCTCATTAATGGATCCACTTCAAATTGCCTGCTCTCGGCTTTGAGCCTCTTTTATTAAAATGGATTTCTTCTTAACTGGCAAGCCGTTGTTATAGTATTCGGTTTCGATTCGCCCTTTCTGTTCCATTCCTGGTCTCATCTGGAGTTCCACAAGGCAGCTATCTTGGTCCTCTTCTCTTCATTCTTCAAACATTCCTCCCTCTCCCTTTACGCTGACGCCACAATTTTTTTTAAAACTATTTCTTGATCGGTTTTCAATCTGGTGCCTCAAAATCTGTCTAGAACTTAATACAGATACCATATGTCAATCTATAACCTTCTCACGTAAATGCAACCCATCTCCTCCCCGAAATTATTTTCTCTATGGTCAACCAATTCCCCTAGTTCAGTCTTTTTAAAACCTTGGCATATTATTCGACTGTGAGCTTAATTTCCGTTCGCATACAGATGAGATGATCCTTAAAGCCAACTCAGCACCTGGGCTTATTAAACGGTGGTCCAAGGAATTTTCCAACCCGTATGTAATCGGATCTCTATGTAACTTTTGTTCGGCCCTTGCTTGAGTATGCCAGTCAAGCTTGGTCCCCCTTTCACTGAGTTCATATTTCCCGAATCGTCGATTCCTTCGACTTGTTCTCCGTGGTCTGTCCTGGAACGACCCTTCAACCTTACCTCCCTATCAGAACCGCCTCAAACTTCTCAATATGAATTCGTTAGAAGAACTTGCGAATATTGCAGACATTCTTTTCATTCATAGACTGCTCTCAGGTTCCATCGACTGCGCATCCCTTTTCAAACCTTTTTCCTGCAACACCAACCCACGAGATCTACGTTGTCCTCGTCTCTTCTATCTACCGATCCACCGCACATCTTATGACTCCAACGAACCAATCACCCATATGCTCCGAAAGATCAACACAAACCTCTCCGTTTTTGATTTCTACCTGAGCACCATTAAGCCAAATAAATGGGGGCCTTATCCCACACCAAAATTAAAATTAAATGAAAAGTAAAAACAAACAAATATCTCTACTTGGAGGTATTGCCGCCTATAATCGGATCTACCACACCAACCGGACGGGATAAAATGTACCTACTCGTACGTACACTTGTGTAAAACTTTAATTTTCGGCATGGATATGAATCTAAAATTATTCTCGTCTTCATATGATTTTAATTTCAGTTTGAACAACTTTAATCCAACAATATCGATGCATGTCACCGAACATAATGAAAAAGGATAGAAATTCCGTTTTCGTTCTTTAATTTGTATTCCTTCTCACCCCCTCTATTGGCCGAAAATATTTCAGGACCTAAAAACATGTTATTTTTTCAAGTAGAAAACTGTGTTATATCTTTTAGAAATTTTGTTTCTACGAGTATTTTCAAGATATGGATTTTAGAGAAAACAGGAGTGAGTATAAAAAGTATGAATAATCATGCACCATGAAAAGCATAAAACACGTCAGACGCCTGACATAAAAGTGAACAAAGTTCAGAATACGATAAACTGTCGTCACCTCTTTATGAGGTACTTTGCTTTACAAAAAAAAAAATCCATTTATGTATTTGTGTCTCGCCACCCTCGAGTACTTCAGCTTCAGCATTTAATTTTCCAAATCAACCGTTTTTAGCGCAAAGATCGCTCTAAACCGTGGAATGAGGCTCCGAGAAAAAAAATCATAAAACTGCTTTTGATTTGCATAAAATTAATTTCTCATTTTTTCGTCTTTTTTTTTTGTTCATCATGCTTCGTTCAGTGAAAGCGCAGTATACTCGTATGACTCGGAATTTTTCATCCCCAACCCACCCTATAATAATAAATAATAAAAATCTCGGCAAAAGAAAATGATAAGAGAGAGTACAGAAAAAAAAAGGAAAATCGAAAAAATCGCTTCATCATCCTTTAGAAAAATTTTCATTTTGTATATTTTAGCAATAGAAAGTGATGACATGGTCATGGTGTGACGAGGGGCATGGGAGAAGTCTGAGCCTGATATTTTGAAGCAGGAGATGATGGTAAGCCATAGGGTGCATGTAGTTGTTGAAAAAACTCCCAAGCAAGTGCATGATGCTGTGCAAAACCCAACCACTAAGAGTTAATGGATTGAACTTAGAAAATGGTTTTTGTGATTTTTTTTTCTTTTTCTCTTTGGCGAAAAGTCGACGTCAGGATGATGATCTTAAGATGAATTGACGGACAACGAGGTCAAAGAATTATCACAGTGAGTGGGCGACAAAGGCATTTGTTAGGATGACTTAAGTCAATTTGCAGTGACACAGTTTAATCTTTTAACAGAAATTATCATAACTCGAATAGGAAATATTCCAAAACAAGCACAGGAAGAGGGTTTGTTTATCAGTACCTATTTTGCCCCGAAACCAGAACAGTACATCTGAAAACTTGGGTTTTATACAAGCAGCTAGCAAGAGTAGCCAGAGTTATCAGTATTCAAGCTAAAAATACTATCCTGTTGTGCGGCCTATCAGATGAACAAATAACGCATTTACCTTATTCAAATTTGGCCTGTGCTCTTCAATGTGCTTCATGAACTAATATAGATATTTTTGTATGCCACACAAACTAACTTGTCATTTTTCAATTCCCTGTTCTGGAGAATGATATGATGATCCACTAGAACTGTAGATGACCGGGGTGATTCGGTATAGTGAGATGGCAATGGAAATGGATAAGAGCTCGACATAAGCCGATTATACCGTCGAGTCGTCGGAAAAGTGCGAAAATGTGTGCCAGTATGCTCATTACAAGGTTTCAGATTCTTACCATGTAAATACCTATGTACGACAATTTTTCCAATATCGCAAATTTGGGCTTACGTCCGTTAAAGGAAAAACGCAATTAACGGTGAAAAAATTTTAAGCTGCAGCTACGAGTATGTTCTATGAAGAAGGCAGGAAACAAAATATGAACTGTCGATCATATTGAGAGATGATACTCCTGGAACAAGTAGTACGAAAAATCCACCAATAGTTTCAATTTATTCTTCAACTTTTTTAGAACAATACAGTATAAGTAAGACATAAGGTTTTTATAGTATTTACATACAAGATACATCATATAAGGGATAAATGTATACAGTACAAATAACATAGAAAAAGGTAAAATATAAGTGAGGTACAATACTTGATAAGAAAAGGATAAGGAAAGAAAATTCAAAAATGAAGTGAAAGGCTGACCGAAAGATGTTTAAAGATTTCTTTTTTTAAACTTTTTAACTTGGAACCACTATTTGTTTCACTGCGATTGGTAATGAGTTTCAGAGAATGACGGCATGGACAAAATATAGGCAGGATGAGTTTAAAGAGTTAAAATTGGGAATTATCAAATTTACAGTTCCTGTGGAATGCTTAAAATGAAGTTTTCGGAAAAGACATTAAGGTTTTCCGGTTATAATAAACTTATGAATTAGCATCTACGAGGGGCGTTCAACATTATTATTTATCAAGTAATACTATTATTTTAGTGCATTCATGTAAAATTTCATATAAATGTGATTATTAATTCGCGTTTTATCTCTAGTTAAACAGAATCATAATGGCAACTGAGACGATGATGGTGAAAATTGAGCATCGCGCTGTAATTAAATTTCTCACTAAGCAAGGAAAGGTCAAAAAACTATTCATGAAGAGATGGTGGCTGCTTACCAGGGTTCCGCACCTTCATTATCAACTGTGCAAAAGTGGTCAAGTGAGTTCAAGAGAGGCAGAGAGAGCATTGAAGACGACCCCCGCTCCGGCGCCCCGGCTACTGCTTGTACGGGAGAAAGCATCAAAGAAGTCGAAAAACTTGTTCTTGAGGATGCCCGAATAAAGGTGAAAATTATGGCAGAGATCACCAAGCTTTCAATTGGTACCATTCACACCATTCTTCATGATCATCTTAACCTTTCAAAGGTCAGTGCAAGGTGGGTGCCACGAATGCTCACAGCGCCTCAGAAAAAAGTGAGAATCGCATGCTGTAGAGAGCCTTTGGAGATGTGTAGTGAGAACGCGGACGGTGTTATGGATCGAATTGTTACTGGGGACGAAACATGGGTCCACCACTATAATCCTGAAAGCAAACAAGAGTCCATGCAGTGGCATAAAAAAGGAACAGAACCCCCGAAGAAGTTCAAAGTCACTCCGTGTGCCTGGAAGCCCATGGCCACAGTTTTTTGGGACTCAAAGGGAATCTTGCTCATTGAGTACAAAAAAAAAAGGTGAAGTCATCAACGCCACATCCTACGCTTCCACTTTGCATAATTTGCGGGAGGAAATTAAAAAGAAAAGACGGGGTAAACTCGCAGCGGGTGTGTTGCTTCTTCATGACAACGCTCCTGTTCACACGGCGCGAGTTTCCAAGACTGCTGCGCGAGATTGTGGTTTCGAAGAAATCCAACACCCACCCTATAGTCCAGACCTTGCCCCTAGTGATTATTTCCTGTTTCCGGATTTGAAAAAATGTCTTCGTGGAAAAAGATTTTCGGATGAAGAAGAACTCAAGTCGGCAATAAATGGGTATTTTGCAGAGAAAGAGGAAATTTATTTTTTTGAGGGTTTAAAAAAGCTTATCTCTAGATGTAACAAATGCATTGATGTTAGGGGAGATTATATTGAAAAATAAAAACAATTTAAATTGAATTCGCATATTCCTTCATATCGATACCGAGAATATATTGAACGCCCCTCGTATTTTCGAAAAATTTCCGTAGTGTACAGCAGATAACTACTCTATGGTAGCGTGATATATGGTCCCATCTTCGCAATCTGAATAGATATCTAATCGTGTCATCAAAGGCAACTGGCAATTTATGGAAAGAATGTGAAAGTGAATGTGAATTAAGTATTAAAAATTCAATAAAAAGGATGAGTCTTCTTAGTTTAGTGCCTACGAGCGTAAAACTAAAAATGAATCATAGCTTACAAAGACCACCATATATTTGGCCACTAATGTAATTCATATTAACCTGCGCAGAGAGTGGAACGCTGGTAACCTTATCCACGAACGAGCTTAAGAGTGAGTAACTTTAAATAAACCTGTCAATCACTAACTTAATATCATTGAAAACATAACTACTTTGAGTGCAAACAGCTTACTTACAGGATACTTACCCCTTTTCCGAAAATGCCTTGGAGGACATTGACAACTTGCTCAAGTCATATTTTTTATCAACGAGTGAAAATCCAAACTCCCTGTGCTGGAGCCGACGTGCAAATTGCTTTAGAAGCAAAAAATGCAACCAAGCCAGACATACGCTAAATGGATAGGGGCTCTTAAGGGTCCTGTGTTTTCGTTTGCTCAAAGGAAGGATGTGGGACATCACATGCCGATACGATGATATGATCGTCTTTTATATACCCCACGATACAGTTCGCATGGCCCCGAGACAAAAACAAGACCCCACACTGGATGAAATCGAGGAGCTCGCAACGGCTTACGTCATCGTAACTGTTATCGAGCGTTTTAAAAAAAGAAGCAGCACTTCTGCACCATCTTCACTCTCGTAGCTAAACCACACAAGTTACTAGAAATCTACAAGTAAGTCAAATGATAATTTTAATGTAAGAGGGTTGTTTCGTACAGCACGGTCGAAACAATTGCAAGCATCTTGAGTCGATAGACGACGTGGATGCATTAGTAGTGGTTGTTCATCCTCATAGGATGCCTTCAGTCACATAACAAACATGCTCCTAAATGAGGAATAAGACCACCAAATAACATCGAGGTAGTTCATAGGTGCGAAAACGGCTCAAAATACGGCTACCGCCTCAGGCAGACCAAATCGACTCATTCAATTAACCAAGTAATGGACCAATCAGTCATCAACGTACCTTCGTCTTTATAAGAGGATGATGTTAATGATATGAAGCTGAATATATAATATGGAGGTCTGCGCGCACCGGTTAGAAGAACTCTGAATGTTAAAGTCCGAGGCTAAAACACGAACTGTACAACTCATAGTCACCAATTTATTCCAAACGGTATGCAAGGAGCAAGGACTACTTTTAGACCCAAACTTGGTTGTAGTAAATTTTTCATTGCGCATCTAAGTCTGAAGCCAATAAGCCAACCTAAGTACTTTAAATATCGCCCCACAACCTTTGCCACGTAAAATGATGTTTGCCGTAAAATTGACAGTGCCGCATATCCAGGAACTATTTTCGAAGTTACAAGGTGGCCGAGTTTTTACAAAAATCGACCTGTCGGCACCTATTTCCAAATACCATTGGATGAGTCATCAAAAAAGCAGTGCGTCGTCAGAAAGGGGTTTCGGGTTTTCAAATACCAGCGATTGGCGTCTGGTGCCTCAAGTTACAGTACTATTTTCGAACGATACATGGATCAGTTACCCGCTAATAGGGAATTTTGCATCTCCTACCTGGATGATGTCAAGGTGCCTGCATATGACATGGAAGTAGTCTTAGAAGTCCTTCTCTAACGGCTTGAGTGCCATGGATAAGGATGTCGACTGGCAAAATACAATTTCGCTAAAACTGAAGTAAAATTATTGGGTCATATAATTGATGAGACTGTTTTTCGCCTGGCAAAGTCCAGGGTTAAGGCTATATGTCACTTGCCGGAGCCGAAAGACTTATAATAACCAATTTATAGAGACCTGCTGAAATGGATCAAAAGGAGAAAGGTTTCTTTGTTTGGGGAAATGAATAGAAGAGTTCTTTTGATATTTTTAAGCAGACAATCATCTCGAAATTAGTCCACTTTCTGGATGGTCTTCCAGTCACACCAATTGCACTGATGCATCATCGCATGGCATAGTTGCAGTTATATCGCATGAGTATCCAAATGGGGTGGAAAAATCAATTGCTTTCGCGTTGAAAACTCTTGACGAAACACAAAAGAAGTACCATATAGTCAGATCGAGAAGATGGCTCCATCTATAATAATTGGAAGTTCCAATAGATCATTAATTACTTGAAGCCATTTTTAGCCTTAGTAAGAAATTGCCTCATATGACTATTCGAACAATAATGATTTTCCCATCAACGCCGAAGACGTCGCCAAATTCTCAACGTTTACTTTAAGTGAGTGTTCTAACATTCTTCTCTTCCACATCGAAAATTCGAGGTTATTCATACCGGTACAACTACCGGAAAAAGGCCTAACTATTCTACATCAAGGCTATTGTAGGATGAAACAAATGGCCCGACGATACAGTTCTTTTGTCTTGCTATGTTGGTAGCATCACTGTGAAACTACCCCAAATAGAAAATGTTAAAATTCAACGCACTTTATACTTTTTGGTTAAAAATGTTCGTAAAAAAATTTCTTTAAAATTTAAGGTGCAGAAATTCGTAAAATGGAGCGAAATATACGTATGCAAAGTTTGGGTTAAATCCGCCCAACCGTTTCTAATATAATGGGTCATTTCATAAAGAAATTCATGTAAACACGCCTCATGTCCTTACCTTCTAAAACCGCAAGGGTTATGGTATCTCTGTGTACCTAGTTGTATCTATACGAGTAAATTTTCTGCAATTGGTTCGTCAGGGTCAGCCATTTAATTTTCTGGACATCATGGTGCTGTCGAAAATTGTATCCTTCTCTGTAAGCTGTACGTTGTAAAACGAATGTGGGATAGAGCAAAAACTCAGCACAGAAGAATATTGACATTTTTATCGATAATTTCTGTCTCAAATTCCTAAAGCAAAAAACGTCAAGTCTAGTCCACTGTCACATATTTACACATATATTATACCTACATCCAACCATTATTTTTCTGTGCAATGGACTTGATCGTCATCTAATAGTTTGGTGAAAAGGCATTCGAGCCTTTTATTGTCAACAAACGATAAACAGTTGAGATATCGACATAATCAATCAGTTCGGTCAATTAAGCTTTTTTCTGCTTGGTCCTGAATGGTTTAAGTTGCTGCCCTTGCAGACCGAGTGTCCTTTCGGTAGTCCCTTCTGTACACCAATCGATGAACGATAAACGATTAGAAGACGATGAAAAAATAAGTCTACGACGACGACGGCGATATTTGTTTTCAACTCCGTCCTTCCACCAAACAAATACCATTAACCTTCAGCAACAAATGGTTTTTTGGAAACCAGCCAAAACAATGCATCTTATGTGTTATATGGATAAATCTATACCATACGAAAATAAAAACAATTTCATTGGGACAAACAGAAGATAAGCTCGGTCATTAATAAATTCAATTTATTCACCTCCTTCTAGTAGATGTCTCGAGATACGAGGAACCACGAATGTGAAGGGGTATCTAATGGCTCTAAAGGGCTCTAAATATAGGCCCTCTTTCCAGCACGTTTACAACACAACCTATTCAAGCAGATAAATTTCCTTTTTTACCAATACGACGTTCCACACCATCAAAAAAAGGCTGTCGGGCGAAATTCTAAGGACCAAACCGAAAATACAAAAAAAAAAAAAAAAAACAGAGAAAAACCGAGAGATAAATTTGCTCGCAGTTTAGAACTTTCCTGCTAGCAAAGGGAAAATTGAAACTGAAACTTTTCTATCTAAAGGTGCGGACGGAATCAATGAGCGTGTATGCCGAAGGAATTGTTATAGATGAAAAACTGAAAACCGAAAATCGAACCAACAAACAAAATGGTGGAGGTAAAAATTGGCAAAGAAAACTGCTGATTGCTAATTTTTTTTTCTTTTCGTTACTTCGTCTTCTGCACTTCATCGATAGGGTTGTTGCCCTGGAAATTCAAGAGAAAACCTAGAACTCATCGTGCCGATAGAGCCGATGGAAATAGAAGAACTCAAGAAAGAAACTTAGTCCCGGGCATGTTGACAAATGTATCTGGTTAGTTGGCGTGTGTAGTTACAATTTGCCGCCATTAAATGCGAGCATTGCTACAGAAGTAGGTTCAGAAAAAGAGAAGAACTTGTTTACAATCCCAAACTTACAAATGAAGGACGTCCAAATCTTTGGGAGAATATGTGTACCTATGAGTACCCACACACAACTACATATGTCTGAGCAAAGTTTCCCATATTTTTTGTTTTTATGTCGAATTGTACTTGAAAGTTGTGCCCAGACAAATATACTAGAAGGACAATTTCTCTTTTTCCCATTTTCTTTTCCTGGACGAATCCGAATCTTTTAGAGCAAACAAATGAAAAATATCTAAAGTATCTATGTTTGATAAATGAAAGACAAATAGTGAAACGTTTACCTTAAGTTGTCGAATTTCGTTCAATCTATTGATGGACAGGTTTATTTTTTGAGGGAAAAGTAAATAGAAATTTGAAAATGACTATTAGACGTTGGATCCCTTTTGGCAGTGTTAGTGTAAGGGAAAAAGGTTCCATTTTAAGGACACGTGGTTTAAGGATTACCTACATCTCTTATTTCACATTAAAAAATAAATATCTTTAGCCAATGACAGATTCATGAGACGTAGGTCGTACGAGCTTTTCTTCATGTCCTTTTTCAAAACATGTTACATGACCTTATTCAGTAACCAGAAAAGTGGAGGAAGCAGTCCCTTCTCAAGTCCTTGCACGACATACAGGGCGCATTAATTATTTGTTCGTTTCGTTGAAGAAGATTAGACATATAAGTCTATTGGAAATAAATTTGATAAGTGGTCATTTAGCACCTGCCTTCAATATTCTGCCACCGAACGCAGAAACTCTAGAACTCTCGCTGTTGCAAGAAAATCATTTCCTGTCTCCGCTTCTTTGCAATCCAATATGTGAACAAGCCAATATCTGAAGTATTCCAAGTATGCAGGACTACTCAACGCAGATAGTATGGATTGTTTCAAGTCACTTTGTCATGTCAACATCCGAGGTTGTAATAATCATACGAGAGACAGATTTCCAATGAACTAACAACGTAAGAGTGACGACTTTCATTGAATGTTCGGTTCATTCAAGGGTACTACCTACCCGCTACGTTAATTCTATGACTTCCCGAAGATGCTTAACTGCTTTCTACAAATGTTCTAAAGAATCAGCAAATTTATTGCGCCAACATTTGGAAAATAACCTTATTCCAGCAGGACTCTCAATTAGAACACTTTTTTACTAATTATCGCCACATCGGCAAAAAAGAAATAAGACTGGTGACAAATATTGACACACAAAATTTGAATTTCGGAAGTTCTAGTTTGAAGACATGAGAAGCGGCATCTCTGATGGCTTTTTGGCAACATACAGACTCTTTGCACTAAATACAATTAGAGACTTCTTGAATCATCTCAGAAACTTAGTCCCGGGCCGTATTTGTTAGAGCTGGAATGGTCCCCATTGGTATTCTTGCGGACGAGACGCTCAGAATATACATAAGAAAAATCTTGAACCAGCACGACCCCAACGGCATCAATATGATAAAAACTGAAGAATAGGCAGCGTCAATAAATTTGGCAGATGGATTTATACATTATTACCAACAATCCAAGACTGGATAAGTTGAAGACGCGGGAGCTGTAACTACCACCTAACGTAGTTATTATCTAGTCACGGGGCTATCGGAAATATCTACAATGCTTCGAGCACGGTACCTCACCTTTTTGCCGCACACTGCCGAGATCAGGAGGGAGATACAGAGCTTACGCTTTCTGGGATAGAGAACTGACATAAAACTCAGCCAATAATTTATCAAACCGCTATGTCAGAAGAAAATTGGATTCATAACAAATGTGCAAAATGAACTGTGAAGGATCGAAAGAATAAGACGTGCAGATGAAGCAAATATACATGGTATAGCAGCCGAGTGGGGTGTGGTTTGGTACCTAGCAATGGATAGCGAATCGTGTTTGTTGGTAGCCCGGGCTACTCTGGTATTTTTGTAGATTACACACTCCTGGGCGGGTGGCCGTGGTGTAGTGGTACTAGCAATCTCTTCTCACTCGGAAGGTTCTAGGTTCGAATCCTGCCCATGAACAAGTCTTTCAAGTTTTTCAGTTGTGTAATTGGAACTCAGACAAAAAAATTCTGCGTGTGAAGGCATAATACTGACACGTGGATTTGGCTGTTGTAGAGTTTCAAGCACAAATAATTACTGCGAATTATAACCTTCCACTCTAAGTGAAGAAAAAAACTCTCCGTCCTATTCGGGCTCCCACCCCCTGGAGAGCAAATACCGAAACCAAACACACCTGAGTTTCAAACCACTACAAAACAATTTTCCTTTCTCCTCCTTTCTACCTTTCCGCCCGCGTCCTGGCAACAGTAAAAGGGTATCTAACCCCTTAAGCGCGCGTAAATTATAAAAAAGAAAAAAAAAAAAAAAAAACTAAAATAATATTAGGAAGCGAGGAGCTTACTCAACCCAAGCGAATGATCTAAAGGAAAGATTCGAAATAAGAAAACTATTCCATTTCACATGTGAAGTACGAATAAGTATTGAAAAAGATATTTTCCTGATGCTCAGGGCAGGGCATTCCATAAGCTCGCACTATGCTACCCAACAAATGCCATCCTTTATGAACACAGTTTTGAGAGGAATATTTTATAGTTTTGATTATGTTACTTCGAAGACTTGTCGGTCAAATTTTGTGCATCGTCTTCAAAAACAGACGACACAATTTAGCTATTTGGTTTCATTATCAGCTCACTTCAGTGATTCGTTTTTTAGTCTAAGGTGGTACTAAACTTCCTGTTGAGCGCAACTTTTAACAAAACTGAATACTCAGTGAATTAGCAACGCAAGCATCTACAGTCTACTTGAAAATTGAAGCAAAGAAAAAAAACAATTAATACCATTATTAATTACTTTTGGGATTAATCGCGTAAATTAACATTAAATGAGTCGAATACTTTACTCACCCCGAACGTTTCGCATCAAGTTACATTGAGCGTGGTCAACGGGAAATTGCTGTGAAAGTGTTAACGATTATATTGGCTCCGCAAATTGTAGCGACGTGTAGACGGTTCTAACTCATCCTGTAGTTGTTGTTTAGGTGCACTTAGACGTGAGCAAACCGTATTCATTACATCACTGGGGGTTTTTTCAGGGAACTGGAGTGAATGAACGATGTTAATCACGGGATGAAATGCGCGAGAGCGTCTGAAGCTGTCATCACGATTGACATTTTTTGTGACGTTTTTATTTCAATCGCTTCGCGGACCAGTAGAGGGATGTAGTGGGTCTTGTGAGCTAATACCTTGGCTTGATCAAAGTGGATCAAGTGCTGTGCATATGGATTATCCAAAATATGCTCACATATTGCAGCCTTTTCCCGTTTTATTTGTTTCCAATGGTCAAACTGGTTTCCATGTTCTTTGCTTTTTGGAGTACCAGTTTGCTTTGAGAACGTCGTCGACCAGCTTTAGTTTAGCGGGGAGATGGTCTTTATCACATATTTTGTGGGCGCGCTGAACCAGAGTCGAGGCAACGGACTTGAAGTTTGCCGGATGGTGGTGGGAAGTAGCATGTAAGTATCTGTTTGTGTGTATATTTTTACAGAAAACTGTGTCCCAATGTCCCGTTGGGTTTTCTCAAAACTTTAACATCTAAAAATGCGATAGAGTTGTCTTTTTCTTGTTCCATCGTAAATTATGAGTTTAGATTGTTCTAACAAACTCGCAATGGTCGAGATCTTGAGTATACAGAAAGTGTCGTCAACGTATCTCAGCCAGATATCCATCCGCAAGTCTGCAACAAGAGGGGCTAAGTTTAAACCCATGGCAACACCATCAACTTGTAGATAAAACTGTTCGTTGTAACAACGCAATTAATCCTAAAAATAATTAATAATGTTATCAAACAAACGCGAAAGCCTCAAAAGCAATTAATACGTTCAGCGAACGGATTCTGCTCAACTGGCATCGGCCTCAACGACGACGTAAAGAAACAACTGCAATCAAAGTAGTCACTTGTCCGATTAGAAATCCTATTACCCTTGCTGGTCGAAGGAATGGCAGTCAATACTATTTTTTGAATTGCGAAGCTCTCGCATAATCATCATCGGCATGCCGGTCGGAGCTTCAGCTTTGATCCAAGATACAGAAGGATGAAGAGCAGCTAAAGCTTATTTTAGCAACTGAAAGAAAGTTTCTACTCATATCAACAACACTAAAGGCTTTCAATACTGTGACGTCAGAGGCGCTGATGATTGTCCATGTGTGCTACTAACTCCAGTTAAACATGAAAACCAAACCGACGAAATTACGGATTTACAAAACTTTGTAAGTATAATCGTATATAGTCTAGGTCGTGTACCTAATGCCAGTCTAGCAAAACCAATAGACGTACATATAATATCACGCGTCGTACTCCTAGCTCAAGCGGCAGATTTCAGCTTGCTCTTATCAATACTGTCATAATAATACTGGTACCATCCGACGATGATCGAGCGATTCATGAAATTGCCAGGAACTGTACTACTACTAAAATCCAAACTTGGAGACCTAGTCCGCAGGTAGTTCCAGTGAGGGACTTAACCAACTTATTGGGAGCATACCTCTGATCCATCATCAGAGGGAAAAATTGACCATTGCTACAAGTCATCAACAATTTTTAGATTTTTTATAGATCAGAAAATCTGAAACTTCGAATCAAAATTTGACAACGATTTGCAAGGTGACAGTCTACTTTACACATAAGCCGATGTAGATATATATATACCCAGGATACAGCATGAAAGCAGGAAGGTAAAACTGTTTCTTAATTTAATAAAGGGACAGCTATATGTATGATATCAGTGAAATAGAATGTGCAACACGAATCCAATTCAACTAATCATAACCTTAGACCTAGGATGTCCACTCTGGTAAGGTCTCTGGTTTCTTAAGACAGGAAGATCTGCATCTGAAAAAGATCTCAGAACTTTACGTGCACAAAAGCCGAAAGAAGGAGCTAAAAGGTGCAGGAATTCCAGAATGAGCAATGAATGGTAACGCAGGAGTAGTATCTGTCTCACGGACTACAAGACTTGGAGTAACTATTCTTCGACAACAAAAAATAGGAAAAAAAAAACCTTTAAAAGCTTTTCAAGACACAGTCGGTACTTTGTTTTTGAGTTTCCTCAAACTCAAATTAATCATTTCAAACTAAGTCTCCTATAACCAAGTTGAAAAGGATTCAACGTTGCGGCTTACTGCTGAAAGACTTCCAGCTGAGTTTCTTCATCCACCACAAGTTCATCAAACAACCTCTTAAAGAAAACCAATTGTGGGTTCTAGATTTCGATTAATTAAAGGCCTTCAAAGCCTAAGGATGCATTTATTTTTCATCATCTTCTAATTTTTCATTTTGTTTTGGCAGTAAACTTTCCTAATTAAAATTAAATACACCGACAATTTGAATAATCGCCTGCAGCGTAAATCCTTTGTCAACACGAATTCATCCTTTTTTACTTATCCACAATGGGAAGGGGACCAGAGGGAAAATCTCAATTTTCACAACAAAATAACATTCCCTTTCGACACAAGCGAGAGATAAAGGACTGAATTGCAAAAATAAAACAAAAGCTGTGTACTAGTCATACAGAAAAAAAAATTAACCGCAGATACAAAACTGAGAGGAACTACCACCTACAACGTCATACACCTCCACTACCATCCTCAAAATCAAAGCCAACCGAAATCTGAGTACTTATTATGTGTGCACCATCCATACGGGCGTTCAGAGCAACCTCTGTATCTCTGCATCTGCATCTCTGCATCAGTTTCGGCTTTAGTAGTTTCGCTCCGCCAAAAAACGCCCTCACACGCGCGCACACTTTGAAAAATGATTCTCATTCTCGATTTCAGCAAATTTATTTCAATTGCAATTTAAATTTGAAAAAAAAAACCGAAAAAGTGAAGATAAAAAATACATCTCACAGAACGACACGAACTTTCATGCACACAGATACACTACGAGTACACCCACAAGGTGAGGCAAATTCGACAACAGTGCCACCACCAACAATCTGTGGAAAGAGACTTGAGGAAAAAAGTAGAGAAAAACTTCAACTGGAAACGCTACGTAAATGAATTATTTATGAAGTGGTTTTCCGCTTTTCAGTTCTCAGTTTCCAGTTTCCACTATGGCTCTATGAGTCTATGCCTCAAGTTCTGAGCTGCTTTCAATGTGTTGCTGTAGCAGCAGCAGCAGCAGTTCTAGCAGAACAACTGTTGCGCTCAGACACAGAGTCGGGGGTACAGTCGTCGTGTAGTCCTCGATTTCATTTTCCGATTTTGAGGCGGTTTTTCCATGGCCACTCTGCTGTTGGATAGTTGGACTGCAACTTGGCAATAAAAAACCAACCAAACCTTCCACCGAAACGTGTCTCTCCTCCCGCAAATGAAAAGATACAACATGCAAGGGGTTTGAAAAAGAGACCAACAGGATACTGTACAGCAAAAAAAAAAAAAAAAACGGAAATTGGTGTTTAATAACTTTAATTTTAGGCAGACCCGACACAGCCTTAGGGGAGGCTCATTCGCCATCAGGGGTGCGCACCACTGCACATGATCGGACCGTGGTACTGCAATTAGTTTCTCTACCCACTCTATACTACCGAAAAAAAAATTATATCTATCTGACGGTTTATTCTTTCTAAAGTTCAACCTCGGAACTTTACCTAACCAAGAAGGAGGCAGAGTAATTTGAATACGTTGGCGATAGTCGGACTACTGGCTTTCTATTTCGCTGAATCTGAGTGTTAAGGGTTCGTATTCTGTCCTTTTGTTGGATGTTCGTAGGCACTACAGATTGCGATCAGAAAAAAAAATTCGTGGAATATATTTAAGAAATTGTTAAGAGGAAGAGGAAAAGTTATATTTTAGCTCTCTCAATTTTTATTTCGCTGTGGTAAAAAGTTGGAAACTTTTCAAAAGTGGGCCTTAGGTAAAATGGCACGTAATTGTTGGTTACGAGCCGCCTCCAGTTGGCAGATTGAATGTCGGTGAATTTTATAGGTGTTTTATAGTGGATGGCACTTATTGTGCAGCAACTTTTGAAAGTAACGAATGGTTAGGACTTTTGATGATGAATAGATAGATAGGCGTAGATTTAGGTGGTGTATCTATAGAGTAGGAACTGTAGTTCAAAGTAAAAGGCGGGATTCATTTAAATAGAAATAAGTCATAGAAACGATTTCAATGCTGAATACCGCTGCTCGATCTTTTGTCTCTGCTCCAGATAGCATATGCTAGACTTTAGTGAATTGGGATATGTTTTCTGCTGTCTCTGCAATTATCCAATCGATTTTATCATATTTTAGCTGATGAATGTCATACCATAGGTCACAACAGTTAGCCAGTATTCGAGCAGCTCTTCAATTGAACTCTCTTCAGAATATCCTCTGAAGATCCTATCGTTGAAACATTCTCTTGACATAAGCAGCTATCGAGATTATGTAGCTCCGAAAATTTACACGAAATGTTGTAGACAAGATAGATACCTTGGCTCTGATTGTTGGTAAACAACTTCATGTGATGCAGCTCCTGACACTTTCTTCGTGATTTAATTAATGACTTCCCTAACTCGAGGGATCTCTCCATCGCTGCTTGCCCAAGCTCTGTACTTGTGGATTAATGTCAATGAAATATCATGCTTCTGAACATAAGAAGGGGGCATAGAAGCCACTGCGTACGCCGATGATGTGGTTGCTATGGCCGCTGGCGAGTTCCTCCCAACAAAAAGTAAAATTCTAAATGGGCCAAGCCCTGTGGGCCGGAAAGCAACCCAAGAAAAACAGAGCTTGTCCTCTTTAGACATAAAATTTGACCTTTCCTTCATAGAAAGAACAACCCTACGACTACGCTCTGACAGCAGAGCGAAATCTCTAAGTATCATTCTAGATAGTAAATTGAGCTGTAAGGACCGTTTTCTCAACTGCAGTCGTATATTTGGGAGAAAATGGGGACCTAAATCCAAAACTATCGTGTGGGTAAAACGGACAACCTTAAGTTAAAGACTAGGCAAGGCAGAGCGGATCACATCACGCCAAGGAGGGAATAGAAGCTATAGATCTCTGCATTCAAAAATAGACAGCGAAAAGCGCTTTCAGATTGGCGTGAAGATTTCGTGAAGAGCTGAAGGCTTAAAGCTTAATGCAACAAACATACAGACGAATTATCTTAGGAGGGCTCAAAATGGTTCCTTTTTGATAGGGGACTGGCAGGTCAAAGTATCAAACCTCCACTTTGCACTCTAAGAATGCAAGTGGAACAAGCGATTTAAATCAAAGGCATGGAAAAACAAAACCGCGAAACTTTAACACATTTGTGGCCAGATCTCAACAAATCCAGAATAAGTAAGATTCTCTTCAAAGGCAGAGCTTACTGTCTACGCTCATTGACCAAATGACATAATGTAATGCATGTATTGAATATTTCTTCTACTCCAACTAAATTAAAATCCAAGCTATTATATGCCGCCATTCTACAGAGTAGAATGGATCTCTGTTTGACCCGTGGACGTTCGAACATAGCCAGAAAAACTGACAAAAAACTGATTTTATAGATATAATTTTTTTTTTTCTGTCGGAACTGAACTGTCATGACAAAGAGCAAAGAACTACTCTATTGTACGCCTTGTATGTAAATTTGCATGTAATTTCTCAGTCTTTGGAAGAAAGACAAGCTAGCGCTTCAGTGATAAAGTGCCTACGATACCAGCAAAACGGACATCAGCGCCGAGTACCTTCATCATGATCCGAGCATAGGATAGCTATTCCTCAGATAGTGCTTCGCACCATCAATCTTGCAGCAGGCATCGCAGGAAGTTGTATTAATGATGCGCATAGCACTTAAGTGATTAACAAAAGCGTACTGCCTATTTCGACGCCAATGAGCAGCCTACAGTGTTTCCTGAAGAGGACCAGAAGAAAAGCCGCTGACCTCTTTGAAAAGTTAGGAGACGCTTTCGTTTCATCTGTCAGGAATTTGAAGAATCATGCCATCTGCAATTACGTTCAACTGTCAAAGAAAGCCCTGACTGAGGATGCAATCAGATCCAACCTAGATTCGGGTCTTGAAAAACCATCCTCTGAGCCTTATCTAGCAATTTCATCCCATTATGACCTGAGACCCAGACAAGTGCATTCAGCCTTCCGACTACGTACACTGAAGTCTTGCATTTTCAAACTAAGATGGGAATCATAAGATGGTTCAATAAGGATTTAATCGCAACGTGGCTGTCGCTATAGATGCAAATTCTCCGCTCCCTCAACTGGTTCTTCACAATATAGTTCTTTGAAATCAGGATTGCGTATATCTCCACTAGGAAGACAGACGCAAGTTTGAAATCTAAGATTGTCCGCCTCTAGAATATATAGCGATTTTGGAGTCACCCGTGAAGACCCGACTGCATTACTTTCCTGACTCAGATTCTACCCGAATCCATTCCAAGGCACAGGGAAAGTCGATTACCTATTTTTTATGCAGCAGAAGTTCTGGTGTTATTGCATCAGATGTCATGTCCATAAAACCAGAATAATGTCGCTCTGATATATAATAAGTAAAATAATGTAAGTCTGAATACAGAGAGGGTACTTAGCATTTCAAATTTTGACCCACATTCTTCCTCTTACTGACCATAAGCATTCTTCTGTTCGAAGTTGTTTGCTATCCAGGATGACACTCTAATACTTATCTTCGTTGGAGAATTGGATGCTGATTTCATTAAGCACTAGTTTTCAGTAAAGAGAGGATATTCAAGAGGGTCCATCCACAAGGTCTGGGTTTGCTTGCGCTGCAGACAGTCGCTAGACATGACCCAACAGATAGTAAAGCTACTTCATATGCTTGAACAAAGACGTCAGAACTATTGAGAGCGTAAAACCGTGCACCAACCACATGCACCATACCAGTAGAGACAAGATGCATTATTTACCCCCTCCATTACATATTAGCCGCAGTCAGCTTCCGCAGTCAGTGTTCTTTTCATTAGCTTAGTTTTTATCCACACAACTAGTGATTCATCTACGCCATGTTATCTGACCGAGTTCCACATGCCGTCCAAAGTTGCGTTGTCCAAAGTACGCTCAATGTCGATGAAAATGCTGAACGCATATTTTTCCTGCCGTGTGCGTCTTCAATTCGCCCGCGCTGTGAGCAAGCATTTTAAGGGTACTTAAATCCCTTAAACGCACGCAAATTATAAAAAAAATTACGCCAACCAGATTTTGAAGCGCACTCTCGCAGGATCTTCCACATTGGTAGGCATGTTGCATCTTAGACAGAAGATAAATTCCCAAAGCATTCTCTTAACGCTTTTCAACCTGAAGGTAGTCAGTCTAATAGGGCTGAAGCTCTTGGAGAGCGTGTAGTCAAATTATCTCTATAGATCTCTATAGACTGCAGCCTCACAGAGCGGATAGAAAATAATATTCGAGTGAAAGGCATTAAGAAGTACAAATTGTTAACCGTCTGTGGCATATCACGGTATCAGTGCATAACAAGAGTTCAACCAAAAAGCTTTTGGGGTATAATAGATCATGTTGCCAAGTTGGTAAGCGCCCTTGTTGTTCATAAAATCCTCGGGCATCAAACAATAAATCTTAATCTCAGGACGACGACATGTGTAGACGGTGTGGTGATGAATAAAATCAAAAGAACAGAACTAATTTTCTTTGTCATGGCTAAAACTCCTCCACTTGAGCAACAGGATATTCAAAAGAAAGAAATTTATTGTATCCCACTATCCTATATCTACAACAGCTTTTCTGGGCAACTCTGAACAATCGGAGAACGGGAATACACCCCGGTGTAGTAAGACACGGCTAGTCCTGCTAAAGAGTATCACTATGTATCCAAAAGTATATAAGTGTGGTGAAGAAGAGCCTGCTCTTTTTTACCGGTCCAAAGACCCAGCCTATCCTAACCTTAGTCTATATTCAATTTTGAATAACATCTGAGGAGCCAGGTAACCACTATTAATTTTTCCCAAAATTTCAACACAAGTTTAGGTATTTTTAAAGTGTTCATAAATCCAATGTAAATCCAATATAATACGAGTAAGATGCGAAAGGTCTAGCTATGTTTCTTTTCAATAAAAGTCTCAGGTACAGAGAGAGAAATGTAACTTATACGCGTATAGGGCCATTTTAAAGTGCAACTTGTAATGACCTATGATCAGAAACTGAAAACAATTGGAATTCAACCTCAACTTTTGAAAATTTGGCAAATCCGTTGGCAATTGATGGAACCAAAACCTGTTTGGCCTATAAAATACAAATTTCTGATCCAAACTCGTCTACCAGAGGGGTTGATTCTAGCGTCAACCTCAGCCACCCTGGATTTAAGTGTCATTCCATTTCAAACAAGTCCATTTGATGTGAATTTGGCCAATATACCTTAGTGAACATTTTCCAGTATTCTTTCATCATTCATCTTCAATTGCTCAGGTTTATCTTGAAATAAATCGCAACACAGGAAGTTAATTTCCTGATTGCATGTCACAAGCAAGATACTCAATTATCAACTTCCAACTTCAATTAATCCCATCCAGAACCAGGTCTTTCTCATCCAGGAGTCCTTGAAAATAAGTTAAAAATAAAATCCAAAAGCAAAACAGATTAATTTTTCCCACAGTTTTAGTCGATTTAAAGAACTCTTCCCTTAGATTCTCATCCACCCACAATAAACAAAACTAATTTCCGCTATATCCAAAACAGTCCCATCCAAACCAAAGAACTATTCACCTCTCACAAAACAAAAAACGCCATCACAAATACGAGTATGTATGTAATATACGCATATACGTATTCATGAGATACTCGAATTTTGTACAAGCACCCCCTTCAAGCCAAAACATCTTAAACAAGTTGAACAAGTGGGAACTAGCTACAGGTACAGCGTAAAGGACCCTCTTTCTGGTTGATACCTCCTAGCTAGAAGCTCACAGTTTACTCGTATTCCTTTGAGATTAGAAGACCAAAAACCTGAACCGAGGCTACGGAGGGAATGAAAAAAAAAAAAAAGGAAATCTCTTACAACATACGTTCTTGATGTGTTCTCGTTTCCAATCGAAGTTCAAAGGAATTATTTCCACAACGGAAATGAAGTAACGTCAAAGGAATATGCCACAAGAAAACGCAAAAAAAAAAACACAAAATGAAAATAAACCAAGTACCGTCTTGGGTTAGGAATGATGAGGGAAAGAGTGTGGGACTATGCTTCTACAAATACGAAGGATTGCACAATTTTCTCCTTTCTAGTACTCGGAGGGAGTTATTTATTCTTTCCTTTTTCATATTTTTGTTCTTTTTGTTTTTTTGTTTTTTTGTTTTTTTCGTTCACCCCTTCTCCATGAACCGGATGGTAGTGGTGCTATGCTGTGGAGGCAACAGTTTCAAGCGAATTACATGGCATCAGGGTACTCAAGTTTTAGATTACCACCTACACCACATCCCATCAAACAGAAACAACTTTAGGGACTTGCTTTCCCGAGCGAGAATGAGATTTGCCAGCAAGTGCTTTCGCTTTGAGAATCAAATCAAATATACGAGTATATATTGTTGTTGTAATTACTTTACTCTGGGTTGTCAGTTGCTTGCTTGCCATTGACAGGATATGGTTATGGTTTAACTCTGAATCCTGTACTGTACTCGTACTCACCTGCAAAGAAAAGAAAATGAAAATAAATTGGTTAGCCTTGGATTGATTTATGGTTTCACGGTGTGAATACGAAGAAGGAATAGAGTTTTAGAATCGAGGAATTTGTTTTTCCCATTTTTTCTTACATAGATGGAATATGATTTCTGAAATTGCGTGAAGGATTAGACGAGTGAAGCGTACTGAACAATATTTAGACATGAATTCTTCTGAGGCAAGTGTACGCCTTCAGATTTCATAAGTACTGAACCAAAGGCGAAGATTTATTTCTTTCGGATGCACAAAACTGTGTAAATTGAGATCATTGATTTGGGACTTCGAGCAAAATGGATACAAATTCATGTGTATTTTCGTTATACTTATCACTGGCAAGATACAAGTATTGAGTTGTAAGCGAGAGAGTAAAAATCGAATACCCTCTTTCCAGACAAAAAGAAGGCCCTTCTCCAAAAGGCTAAGTCACCTAAGACTAATTTAAAGAAAAACTGGAATCCTTACATCTTGAGAAGGCTTCTGCGAAAAATCTAAGTATTCGGTCAAACCAGCAGTATTCTGAAAAAACCTAAAAAGAGGAAAAGGAAAGTGTCTGAAATAACTTAGAAAATCTGATGGCGCTTGCACTGAGTCGAAATTAGAGACTTACCGTTTCATGACTGAGATTCACTTCCATGGTAACCTAATCAGAACCAGCTCACAACAAGTCGTTACCAATATGAACGAAGCTGCAAGTGACCTGAGTAACACAAGACGCCGTAGCTGATTGTCAAGAACAATGAGGTCATCAAACACGCTGTTGGCTTCAAGTCAGCTTGGTACAATAAAATACATCCAGTTGTGTTACAAAAAAGTAAAGCCTAGCTTCTGCCAACTCAAAAGAGACTAAATTGAAAAAGACAACTACACGCTCTCTTAGAGCTATGACCTATCCGTCTAACTTCCTCCAGTAGTCAGGGAATAGTCGGAACTCCATATGTCCAAAATAGTTTTGGGAATGAATTCTTTGTCTAAGATACCAGAGTCCGCTTCAAAATCTGATGAATAGAATTCACGGTATTCCAAGAAGGAATACGCGCTGGGCATTTCCAAATCGACGTGTCCAGGAATGATTTCAGGCACAACCAGAGACAGGAAAGAAATGTAGTTTGGTCTAAACGGATGACTCCAAAAGCGATGTAAGATGCCGCGTTGGTATCTTTCTGAAGGATAACAACGTTAGATGTTACTCCACACAGGGAAAACTGCCTGTTCAAAAACGAAGATTTAGGCGATACTGATAGCAACAAACTATATTGGAAAATAGGTGATGGGCTGCGTCACTAACGCAGTAAATATTTTCGTAGATGATTTACACTTCATTCAGCACAAACACATTCTGGCTTTTGCGTTCATACATCGTTCGGTGTCAGAAGTTAGAAGCACAGATTGCCCGAAAAACTCAACTCGGCTTGATTGTTCTCGAAAAGTGTCGGAGATTTTTTAGGTATTTTCGACATGTTCATCCCTTCCCAATTGAAAGAAACGGACCGATCCATCACATAAAACATTTGGGAGAAAAGTTACGAGAGACTCAATCTCCTCCGATCTCTCAGGACTTGTAGAGAAGACGTATGCTCTTATCGCAGAAGATTAGTGGGTACAATCATAAGATACGTCGCATCTTATGTTTCGTGCCATGACACTACTTCCGTGGCTATCTGCGTCAAATTTCTATAAGACCAACATAATGAAAGGATAGAAACGTAATGTCGATGCTAAAATTCTGTCTGGAAGGATAATTTCTGCAGACTATATAACGATGGAAAAGACAAATATGTCACGATTACGCAGAAGAAGCCACACAACTTGGACGACGATGGACACCTATTTTGTCCGTATTGATACCGAAAATATGTATTAGAGACTTATGGGGCTGCAGTCTCTTCTTTTCCATTCCAAGCAAAGCGATGGCGTTAACTACAACAACCACAAAGGAACTAATTTTCTTTAGCTCTTGGGAAAGATTCTTTCTATAGTACTCTGAAAACGCGCTAAATCTTTTGTAAACTTTGTAATTTCAAGCCAATTAAAACTAGCAGGAGTAAACAGATGCTACGTCTTAATCAACAACTAGGAAACTTACTTTATTTTATTTTAAATAGTTGTACAAGGATCTGCTCGTGGAATTTCCAGACTCTTGACAGAGCATGTTCAGCCGAGCAATTAGCAGAGGCCCTTGGCCGCTATCAAGCAGATATCACGGCCATCCAGGAAGTGACATAAGTTGGAAATATAGAGGATGAAAAACTGTGACATACACACATTATGACGATTGCTATAGGGAGAAGAAACAGCGCTTATTCGGATGCACGTCTCCCAAATACGTCAGACTAGGCAACAAGTCTTGAGCTTCCGACATTCGCACCAAAGCCATACTAGTGCGTAATCGTGCTAGTCTATTTTAGCGTTAGTATGGGAAAGGAGGACATCTATGGTCGGATCCACAAAAAAAGAGACCCTGTAGCGATCCCATTTAAAATAAAAGAACAGATCTTTTTTTTTTAACAAGTGACGTAAGCGAATCCTTATGTAACAGCCCTCAAGCGCCACGGTTCCCAGAGGTAACTCGAAATGGGAATTGGCAATCGTGTGTTTTTTTTTTTGGCAATGGCTGACTTGTTCTTCCGGCATTCCACGTTCTTTCTTTTTTCGTAGCCATCAGCCGCAGAGAGAGGACCGACGAATATAACTGCGCAGAAAACTTAAATAAAAAATCGGATAGTATAACGTAAATGAAGTGTGATACAAAGAAACACAAAATAAAACCCAACATATCTGCAATAATCGCCAAAAATGTGATAAAAAAAAAAAAAAAAAAAAAAAAAAAAAAAATCCCTCTCCAAAATTCTATTCGACAAGTTACGGCGCGTTAATAAATTCTTTTTTTATTTCCAAAAACTAAAAACTGCAACAATACAATACAATTTTAAAATGAAATCATTTTTGTGCGTGGTGTGTGTATTCGAAAGAAGAAGAACATGCAAGGAGAATACAACCAGTTTGGTTTCTTCCTTCTATCTTCATCTGGATACAGCGAGATAATCCACAGCAAATTACCTTATCATCATCATCATCAAATCAATCAAAAGAATCTACAACGACATGCTGATTCCAACTTTAATGTGATCCAAATACAAAAAAAAAAAAAAAAAACAATCTCTGTGTTCCTTCGCATCAAGAACAATTTGTTGGATTGTTCGGAGGCGCGCACATTTTAAACCAGCATGTTGGATGCGTGCGGATATTAACAACAACCATCTCATCTGTGTACCTACTTAACTATCTACCGCATCAACACCACAACTAGCGTTAATTAAATTATCGACAAAAAAAAAAAAAAAAAAAAAAAAAAAATACATATATATATATATATACATACATACATATACATATATACATATACACGTCATTGGTGACTTAGGTTTTTGTTCTTTTCTTTTAAATTTGTTTTATTTAAACCGAAACCAAACCTCACAAAAAAAAAAAAATGTTAGCAAATCAAAAGCAGTGCTTTTAAACAATATGAATGTTAAAATACGTTTTTTTTTGTAAAACAAACCGAAATCAGAACGAAAGGAATTTATACTGGTATTTTTCTTAAAATTTTTTTTTCTCTCGTTCAACTTTTAGATTTGTGTTGAAATTTTATTTATAAAAAAAAAAAAAAAAAAAAAAAAAAAAAAAACACAACTACAATTCTATATATATATATTTTTTTTAAGAAAACAAAAAAAAAAAAAAAAATAAGTCATTTTTTTTTTTATTTTAATTAACAACGTATAAAAACCAATTGTGAATAGAAATTAAAAAAAAAAACAAAAAAATAAATAAAAAAAATAAAAAGAGAAAATAAAACGAAAAAAAAAAAAATTTACTACTACTACTAATGCTCCTTTACTTTACAATGCTAAGTTATAATTGAATTTTGGTTTAGATTCCTTATTAATTTTTTTTTTGTATATAATAATTTGTATTATTATTTGTTTGAATTATTACTAATTTTTTTTTTACAAAAAAAAAAAAAAAAAAAAAAACTTACGAAACTAAATTTTTGTAAAACTAGAAATCAAAAAAAAAAAAAAATAAAAATAAATAAAAATCTGAATGCACTCAAATAAAGTAACCAGTAATCGCTTTTAAACCAATGAATTAATTTAATTTTACTCGTTATGGTGTGACGTGATAACAAATGTGATAGTTCAGGTGTGTCCGAATAAGGGGGTTGCCGTCAAAGTCCACAGGCAAAGCAACCACGGTGTACCGTAATCGGTGCATTAAAGGGTGGGTAAGTCCTGTTACGAAGTCATCGTCTTCGTCTGTCAAACATCCGACAATACGGTGTTATCTTCGGTTATGTGCTCGTTTTCTTATACAGGCACGATAATCATTTTGCGTGTAGGTTAGTGACAACAAGATCCTCCCCCATTCCGACGAGCTACTGCCGAGCATCGCCAGCGTGCCACCCCGTTGTCACAAGGGAAGCAAACACCCGAACCCTGCCGTCGCAACCCCCTCTCCGGCATAAACTATTGAGGTAGAAGTCTCCTCAATGTCGCATACAAGATCTCATCTTATAGTATGTGAAGGTGTGGCACCCTTTGTCAACAACCAGACCAGGAAAGTCCACAATCGACAAAATTCTAGACGATATCCACCATGTTATCATTGATTCTAAGGCCGCCTATCACAGCTTTTATATTCGTAGAGGCGAGCTACTATATACATATAGAGCCATCTCTGGTTTTGGCATCCCTGCCACCTCGTCCGTCTGTCCTGAATGATGTCAAAAAGGTGACGTGAAGGAATTGTGCGGAACTCTCAAGCGAACGCCAGATTAACATTCTTTCAGAAGTATATGCAACTACTAGCGTACACCGATGATATCGACATAATTGGGAGAATATGGGCGGGTTGTCATCGGTGTGTTCGTATTGAAACGGGTGCTGCCAAAATGGGCTTAGCGGTAAATGAAGGCATAACAAGATATATGCTGTCAACAAGAAGGAATACACATCATCGACGAATTGGACAGAATCGACTGCTATAAATTCGAGGAAGTGAAGGACTTTGTCTACCTAGGCTCTGCTTTCAATTCTGACAACAACACCTCAGTAAAACTAAAGCGAAGGATCACTCTTGCCATTCGCTGTTTCTTTGGGATAGGAAGGCAATTGAGGAGCAAGAACCTATCTGCAAAAC
This sequence comes from Volucella bombylans, assembly GCA_949129095.1. Classification (NCBI taxonomy): domain Eukaryota; kingdom Metazoa; phylum Arthropoda; class Insecta; order Diptera; family Syrphidae; genus Volucella; species Volucella bombylans. Next base: position 18,824,324 of record OX422142.1, on the reverse strand, counting down.
TAAGAAGACACTTGATCATACAAGTGAAGATATCCTCAGTCATTTCGAGAGAAAAATACTTCGAAAACTATTCGGTTATGTTTGCGTTGGCGGGCTTTGGAGGAGAAGAGATCCATCTAGTCAGAAAACTGCGCATCAGTCACCTGAGATCGCTAGAACATGAACCCCAATGCTTCGGTGCATCGCCCGCAGGGAGAACGCAGTAGAGGATGATCTCATCTTAGGTGGTGCAACCGACCTGAAGTGCGCAACTGGAGGCAGTTCGCTAAGGACCGAGCTAACTGAAGAGGTTCATTAGTTGAGGCTCATGTTCAACCCGAACTCTAAGGCCACCTAATTAAGTAAGTAAGTGTACAAGACACCAAGCTTTCCTTGTGAAATGTAACCAAATAATTGGGAGTTATCCAAAATAATAGGCCACACGTTCTCAAAAATTCCCAAAATCGTATCGGCCTTTTGCCAGGGCATAACCGTTTTCAGCAAGAAGACGTGGCATCTATCGCTTACGACTACTCCTATCATGTGTGTCAGTTGTTTCATGAAGTATGCTTTTAAGCATTATGACTTGATTTTCGTATATGTAGTAGCATTATTAAGGCCATTTTCCAGAAAAAAATATATTGGTATCACTCGCCCTGGATATTCAAATCCCTTGCAAGAAAAGTAACTTATGAGTTAGGGACATGCTTTCCGATATAAATTTAGAAGAATTCCAACGCAGATTTCTCTAAATTGAAGCAATGTAGGAGCTAGTGAAGGAAGTTTAATTGGAGCTCTTACATTAGATAGATGTCGTCAAAATGTGAAGATTGAGTTGAAAGAGCAAAGCTACACTGAATGCTATGACCACTTTCAAAATAGTACCAAATCTTAAGAATGTTCCCAATTTGGTCAGTAGGGTCCATTCATTGAGTAATGTCTACGTCCAGATCGCACTAGATTCTTAGAAAATTAGATTTCACATAGCTAAAGGATCAGAAAAAAATTTGTCAGAAAATGCTTTGATTAGAATTTGCGTCGACGATTGGAATCTTCGGAGGAATAAGAGTTAGGCGCTTAGAAATCCGCGAGTTTCCTTCTGTCTTTCAGAAAAACTGAAGACCTGCAGGTAGATTATCGTTGTCCCGACAAGACCAGTATCACTAATTCCTATTGAAAAATATGTTGATACATATTGCGCCGGTTAACTAAGCTTTCCACCACAGATTGTCCTGCTTGCTTTTCATCGCCAATTAGAGAAAATAGAGAAAAAACGGCGTCAACAAAGTAAACCACATTTAATAGAGATAAGCGACCTACACCAGCTTTGTTGTTTCATCAATAACCCGTATCGTCCATAACGTCGTGGAAATTTTGGCAGCCTTACCGAACGTCTTGGCATCTTCATATTTCGCACCACACTCCAGTTAAATTGGACTAGTGCTCATTTAAAAAAAAATTAGTCAGTGACTGTAGAATATACGCCAATTTGAAATCGCAGAACAGAAAGTGTAGATAAATTGCAACAAACAAAGGCTAAAGTGCAATGTAATAAATTTAAAATTCAAGGATATAAACAAACAAATGGGTAATCATAATACCAATCAGAGCATTAACAAAATAACACATCATATAATATACCATGTCCATGGGTTCAAGGATAAAAAGATACAGATGGAAAAGGCCAGTGTATTTGTATATGATTAGCTTATTCCCAACTTTTTCAGCATGAAGTCAACTCTAACCCTTATTTATAATGCACACGATATTTTTCCGATTCACCAAACCACTTTTCTTAGCTTTCCAACTTGACCTTAATTTCTTTCTCTGACCACTGGTATCCCAAGTTTCCACTAAATACAAAACCCAACTTTTGGGCAATCTCCCTCATCTCCCTCATGTTCTAACTTATCTTGAGAATAAACTTCTCACCGTTAGACGCAAACTATCTCAACTTTATTTCGCACCAAAGTAACAATCATATATCACAGCTCCAACCGCATGAATGCCTATTCACCACTTAACCATTATTCACATCCTTGTCCAAACACATACTTCTGATGGCTAACCTTTTCGAATCAAAAACAAACGGAAATCGAAACAAACAAAACAAAAAAACAAAAAACTTCCATGTATCCTCAGAGTTGATCCCTTTTTGCTGTCTTCCAAAATCCTTTAGAGGACAATTAAGGCAGCACGCAATAACCTCCATCTCTCTGACAACGAAAGAAAAAAAAAGGTTAAGGTTTATTCCTCATCATCAAAATGGTGTAAATGGCTATATGCGGCCCCGAATTCCTTGCTCCACTCTTGTCTTCATCTTCAGCACCATCGCTGTTATCCTCGGTCTCTTAGCAAGCCCTTCTGAGTTTCATGCGGGACAGAGGGAAGGCATTTGTATGCTATGGTTCTGGCAAATGCAGTTTATTGTTATCTATCCCATGGGTATCCTTGTGTTTTTCGGACTTCTCAAATGGACGGATAGTGGCTCTTTTGCTAAGGATATTCTCGTACATGTGCACATCCCGTTATAATAATTATTTGTATTATCCTTTTGGAGCCGCAAAAGAATGCAATGCTCTTGACAGCTGATATTCACATTAAATCGTCTTCTTACGCTTGTGTTGGATATTTTCAGTCCAACCACCGCCTATGAGTGACTGTTTATCTGCTTGGCAGTGTATGTTTGTGTGGATTTTTTTATTATTACCTATCCCCCGGACGAATTAGAAGCGAAATGGTCGTTGCGTTAGATTTGATAGTTGCCAGCTGTTTAATATTTCAATCGTATTACGAGTACTTCTGGCTTTTGAGGACGTTTTCACTTCCACACCTTAACGAATACGGATGAGAATATACTCTCTTGTATCTACATATGTATTCGTACATCTCTGTATTCATCGGACTAAGTCGAAAGCTGAAGACCAATTTCGGGGGGGGCTAAAATTTGATGAGGACCGTTTTTGCAAGGACGGGTGTATATAGCAGAGACGTCAATGGAATATTGAAGTTTTATGAGGTCGTTAAATTATTCAAAGCGCACAACATCATATGGTTATGTTTGCACAATTAAGATAATTAGTACTTTGACTCTAAGATGGTCGCTCTGGGTACAGCATTAGTTTAGCTTTAGCTGATACATACATATGCACGGGTATGCTGAAGTAGGGGGATTTTGGTTTTGTGGCTTTCGGTGTAACGATTAGAAACAGAAACGGTCGGTCAGGCGACGACGAAGGGAAATATGTTGAAAGATTGAAGTCACACAAACGACTCTAATTGGAGACGTGGGAGTAGGAAGAAACAACAAAAATGTCAAGGAACATGAGAGAAAGCAATAAAAAATTATTTGGCATCTGATGTCGCATATAAAAGAACGTTTTACCAAAATATGTAGCTTTAACATGTACCACGTGCCTTGTGAGTATAACCACCTCAAGGACGTTGAACCTTATTGGGGTAACAATATTCGGTATTGACTTCATCAATTAAAGTATAGTGACTGATCCGTTTCTATTCACCTCAAAGCTACACAGGACGGCATCTGATCTTACAAATCCGATAGTGTCATGAAGAAACCTATTGACATGCCTAATGTGAAGTGCAGTTTCGACTTTCAATCTGCAATAGTAGTTTTCGAGGCACGATATACCGCGTTTTCGAGGCATGAAATGTCGCGTTTCATATAACGATCGGCAGATACGATTATGAAAATCAGTAACATTTGAAAATTCTACAAGCTACACACCAGAGTTTTTGTTGCACATCAAGCGCAATGATGGAAGGGCACTGTATGTGATCCTGAGGAAACCATAGCAAAGGGAATAGTCGAAATCTTTAATAACAATTTCTTACAGCTGATATATGAATACTACATACATATGTATGTTATTTTTTCTGTCGAAACAAGGTATTGAGGCAGAGAACTAGTCCATTGCACTCCTTGTATGTTCGTTTTGCAGTCCTTTGAAGAAAGATGAGTAAGCGCTTTAGTGATAATATTCTGATACAATTGGCATTATCATAGCCATATAGATACAGTGGACCGTTCTCGGTGACAGGTTCCGACTTATCATGTTTAGTCCAGAGAAGTTTGTTGTCCAAGATGACACAAAATACTTAGCTTCTCTCGAAGAAAAGGATGGTGATGGCCTTAAGCACTAGATGAGCCACATCAGTCAGTTTCCTCCTTTTCGTAAAGAGAACAACTTCAATTTTGAGAAGATATACTGAAAGACCATTTCTAGGGCACCAATCGTCGATCACGTCTAGTACTGTCTACGCTTTTGATACAATATTCGCTAGCAGCATATTTAAAGCTTAAAGCAGTGAGCAGACGCCATCAGATTTTTTGAATGATGCCAGTCTGGCTGATTACCCCCTTTTGAAAACTTAAAGTGGTGTGCTGGTTTCACTGATGGTTTCGATCTTTTCCCAAATGTCGTTATAACACACGCTCTTCGAAACCTGAATAGCTTCTCTTATTTATGTTGCTACGATCGGTAAAGAATCTATTCTTCCTTCAAATCAGTCTGTAGCGACATGTTTAGCAGTTTTCCAGTTTCCAGCTGAAAATCTCAAAAGTCTTACTTTCTGGGATGGATTTTCGGAACCGATTTTGCTGCGCTTGCTGCGTAATAAACTTCTCTCCAATAGTCCTATCTTCCATATTGCATCTATCTGTTTGAATGCAAACAGAGAATGTTTGCTTTGTCTGGCTCCCATAGTTAATCTACAGTGAGTTTGTACTCAGCGCCGATCATACTGTTCTTATTGACAGCATTCCCAATTTGGGGCAACAGGGAAGTGATAGCGGCATCCTCACATCTGCGCCGGGATTGTCACTTTGGCGTTTCGGGATTTTATGGATGTGGGTTTTCCGGCAACATCCAGGTTCCGTCGACCCGAACTACAACTTTCTTGGCTAAAACACCGGTTCAGTCGGATCTTGAGCACTGGGAAAGCCACCACCGAAGTTGTTTCTAAGCGTGGATCTCGCCGCATTAATTGATCTTCGTTGGTTTAGCAGCGGATTTATACGGATATCGTAGCTAAAACTGGCACCGGCTTTGTTTTAATCGTTGGGCATGGCTGCATAATTCCGTCCAATGGAACACCAGCCTTTATTGGTTGCAGAACCGGTTTCATCCAGGCATTGTGCATGGAAAGACTCATAGACAGAGGGAGTACCAGAAATTTTCTTCCTCTTAGCCTAATTCAGGAGCAAAGAAAAGGGTGCGGTTTCAGTTTCGGGCGGTTGGTCGGTTTCAGAGGGTCTCACTTTCGCTGATCTGTTTCTCTTCTCTGTTGCTACTAGAGACGCTTACGTCTCTGTGCTCCTTGCATTTGCCTCACGTCTTCTTTTCCTCTTTAACTTTTCGGTTTCACAAGACAAGCCGTCAAATACACTACTCCGACCAACCACTGGTCTATTCTGGCGGAGCTAAATCGTACACTATCCACTAGCCCCTTCGGTACACTATCCATCATTCCAGAATAATTTACCGACATTGTCGAATTAAAGAAGTGATCAAGCAATGCCTGAATCAGCGCTGGGTGGTGTTGAAGTTGAGTTCGTCCCAAACCCAAAGGAGGAATCACTACTCCAACCTTCGTAAGCAAGATATTTGCACTTTAATATTTCAGAAGCATGTAACAGAGTTTTGTATCAAACCCATTTGTCGAAAATACGTGAGTTTGGGATTAATGAATATCTCCTTCAATGGATTAGAATGTTAAATTCAAAATTTTTGAAGTGTTGAAGTACTCCTTTCTGTCACCGACACCCTTACTATATTTTTTAATGATGTTCCCGGACTTAGGTCTCAGTTCATTTACAGTAAAACGGTATTGCAGCATATGTCGGGTTCATTAAATTCCATCACTAACATCATTACTGATTGGGAAATCACCTATAGAGTAGAATTTAATAGCTCCAGCACACAATGAAGTCTATAATCGTTAAAGCCAAATTTAAAAATCCAGCCATTACCAATGAATGGCACTTTTACATTGGAATGATATATATGTATTCGATGTCGAAAAAATTCTACAAAATACATAGGTTTCCTCCAGCGATGTAAAAAATGTTTTTCCCACTCTGGGAAATGTCGCACATTTGGTCAGATGTTCCTAAGACCTCTCTGCTCTTGCTAGATAGAATTTAAAAGCATGCAAAATTCATAAGTGACGCGAATATTGCTCAGTCAATTGACGCCCTCGAATATAGACGTTTTGGCTTTTGCTTTAATTTATCACCACCAGTGCTCCGTCAAAATTGCCAGTAGCATTTCGCCGCTCCAAACTTTCAACTCTAACACCAATCTCGATATGAATGCTCGTAATTTTACCATCAACCCACTTTCAGAGGAACCCTGAAGAAATGTAATGATTCATTTCCAAGCCATACAACTCGCTTTTGTAATGCACTGCTGAGCTCTTCAGTCCCTAATATTTATAACCCCCTCTTTCGGGACGATACAAGGTTTTGAACTCCGTCCACCTCTCTTATGTTTAAGAGGCTGTAACTCGAACTTTGATTGAAATATGCTCGATCCGCCTTTAGTTGTTTGCTGATAACCTTGTGGTGTAGGTTTGTTCGCTCTTACCGTTATAATTCTCCACTTCGAATCGTTCTGAATCTGGGGTGAGACAGTCTGTGGATTGTTCGCGCACTACGAGATCCCAAAGTTGAAAAGGCGGTTGCTAAATTGTCGGCTTTGTTTGGTCTTTGATGCCTTTCAGATGAAACAAAGCTGATCTTGTGCGTGTGTGCGGCTGGTCCAATGTGCCTCCGATTCCATTCCTAAAAGTGGCCAAATCACTCGCCATAATACTCGACAGAGCCAGCATTACCTTGTTGTGAATGAGCAAAACGTAATCAGCCTGGAATCGAAACGTTTTTCTTTCAGAGAAATTAGGGTCTTACGGCGCAGATTACTACACCAATGATCCATATCCTGTTTTTTTTGCCTAAGGAATTCGCCATTCGTTTTGTTTACTTCTCAGACAATAAAGTTATTTTCAGATGATACCGCATAACGTCCTAAAATGCAGAGCCGCAAAGTATTCGACGGAAAAATGTTGGATGGTACCACTCCTGTGAGGTCTCATACTTCTTTGTGCGATCGCTAGTAGACTTTATCGTCTGCATGCCATCAATAAGAAAGGTCATGCTCTATCTTGTAAGAGCTATAGCGACGTATCCCTAGTAAATACCACATATTATATTCGACAAAATATGCAATCGTAGCGAGTCTGTTGACTATAGTCATGTATACTTTTTCCAAGACATAAATGACAGCATTCAAAGCATTGAGCTTTGACGAATTCATGTTTCGAGAAATTGGTTCAACAAGTTAGACTTCAGTCAGTAAGGAGAAGTTCAGACAAATATTTTTTGATAAAAAAGTAACTAACCATCTACTGCACAACTGAAGGACTTCGACATACCAATACTTCTCATTTCGGTTTGGTAAACAAATGGATTCAAACTCCGTATTTGAAAAACGAATTCCATATCGCTCGAGGTGCTGAACAATGAGCAGGTAATTAAATCAACCACCCAACTTTTTTGAGCAAATGTTTCTTATTCGTCTAATATTCCGTCCTATTTATGATGGCTATCGATGGCTGGTCAGTACACCTTCAAATTACACAAACAAGTTTGGCACCTCTTTCCTACCGTGGCTTCGAAATATACTGCCACTAAAGCTAACAATTGGTTTAAATTAACCACAAGCTGTGCATCACACACACAAGAAGGTTGAAGTATATGTGTTTGCTTTGACAAAAATCTGCATCGTCATAACTATCTAGAGGTGGTATTCTTCACGCGTACATCTATGCAATTAACCAAAACAAACCCTCCTCAGTTAGTGCTTTCCCAATTAACCCGTTAAACCCTTCCAGATACTACTGATTTCGTAATAATTCCCTCAAAAATCAGTCCTTCACCCTTTAGGCAGAAACCATGGCCAACCTTCATATATCATAAATTAAATGTCGAATTCAATAAACGTAAAATGTCTTTCACTTAATTTGTTACGTAGTACAACGGCGCGCCGTCAGCAACGCGCATCATGTAGTACCTTTCATGAGAATTAAGCCAGGAAACCTGTCGAAGCCACCTGCCTGAGATACAGGATATGCGGACGGGTACCGATCATATGCTCAATGTTCATGTAAATTATGCAAAACTTAAAAATACCTATCTACCCTGTCTGTTATTTAACGCATGCCGAACAGAATGTGCAACAAAAGAGGAGCCATGGCCCACCACTACTGACAGTGCCTAGCCATATCAACAACACATCACCATAGCAACTTCATCTCATATTCATGAAATGGATGCGAACCAACGAATGCAGATGCAAAATGTTGAGAAAAAAAAGAAAAATCTGAAACGAACTGAATCCTGTTGTTGATCGAACAAAACCGACAGTGGCAGTCAGGCAGTAGAGAAGCGCTATAAGAACCATCGAGAGAACTACGTGGAAATACAGCTGCCAGGAATATAGTAAATGTGATGCGTTTAATCGCATGTGTGGCGCCACATAAGGTCCAGGCATTAAATTATGATATGTAAGCGAAAATTCCACCGACCCTACCACCTACATTACCGCCGTCCGTCACCTAGACTCTCTCCCGACCGCCTCAATCGACCACAGATGGAACGCATGAGTTGAGGAGATATGCCACAATTAGACTATCGATAAATTTTCCGCTACCGTTTGCAAAAGTTGTCTGCCCCACCATCAAAGGAGAGGGTACAGTGTATGTCCTGAAATTCAGACAGCCCAAGCTCAACCGCCCTTACGATGTTGCCGTCCTCGTATTCACTCGTAGTCACGCTCACATGCATGTCTCGTCCCGCATTAACATAATCAAATTGCACACTACCACCACCCGTTTCAGCCCTGGATTGGGTGAGGATGCTGATGCTATTACAGCTACTGGGGCTCTTGTGGCACTGGGTTTTCATTATAATTTATAATATGTGAGGAGCGATCCATGGATTCCTTCTTACACATGCACAGCTCATTCGGTTAGACATTTGCAGACGTCATCATCAGCATCAGCACCGACATCAGCATCGGTAGGAGCAGCAACAGCAGCAGAAGTACCATCATCATCATTATCGTCAGCATCATAGTCGCTCGTCATCATTAACATAAAAGTTCCATGTTTGGACACACACACACACACACACACATACATCATATAAAAATTTTATCCAAAACGATGGATTCGCATTCTGGAAGAAAAGCTCATCACTGTGGTTCATCCATTGGTTGTCCTTGTAAATTTGATATGCCAACTGAGGTAAACTGTTTCTGGTAATTTCCACCATCGATAATGGGCAACAATGTCATAACATAAGCATATCACTCAGAGGTGGACACAAAAATGAATGATATGCCATTAATCGGTTGTCACTGCGGCTTAACCATAGTACTAAGGTTGCCAATTGCTTCGATTGTTTCGGAGGGCTTTCATTTTTATCCATGAATTTGCTAATCTCCAAACCAGGCATCAAATTCTTGGGTTTTTGATTGTTTCTTTTAACCGGCCATATGGTTTCGTGAGGTTAATATATGAGTTAACAAGAATTTATCTAGAAGTAGCGCTTTTTTGAGTTGTCCTGGCTATATTATCAGCACATTTGTAGATGATCCAATATACTTAGTTTGTTCCAATTTTACTGAAAGAATATTTGAGCATACGAGTACCTCCGAAAGGACCGCTATGTAGTCGTTGCACATATTTCTCAAGGTTTTGCCTATATTCTTTATTCTTTATGTTACTTTCTTTATGTGACTGAAAAAGTTTCGGATGATAACAAACCCATGGATAGTAAAGACTATTCCTTTCAAAAATTACATCATATATGCCCCCGCCCCCACCTAGGGTTTCTACAACTACTTGGTTCGCGAGGCGAAAATTAATCTGTGGATCTTTAATTAATCTTTGGCCTCCACAAGTCGACAACGAACAACTTCTACGGGCTGACTGAATTTGGAGCAGCGATTAATATAAGGATGAGTAGGCTAGATTTCATAACATACCTAAATACCCACAAAGATCCTACCGAACATTCCAGAAGTGCTGGCACTCATTGGCAACTCTAAATCGACTTTTACAATTTTCTAGTTGGAGCTTATTTGAGTGATTGATTTTTTAATTAAAAAAGCTTTATCAATAATAAAGCGGACGGTCAAGATGAGTACCAGGAAGCACACCGGAAATAATTAGATACTATAGGCAACATTTGAGCGAAAGGCTAATGTCATCAAGATGTAGTCGTGAAGCCACTATCATCAAAGAAGTAGCTGAAACTACCTTTGTCAGAAACCTTTGGTATGAGAGGTATATAAGCAGTGACAAGGAAAAAATTACATGTAATGAAAAGAGTTTCTGCAGCCTATATCAAAGATGTCCAGCAAAAGCAATAATTCCAGTAAAAGAAATATTTAAACATCACTTCCTATCATACTTCATGGAAATGGTTAAAAGACGGTGACGGGAACGAAGAAAATTCAACACCAGTCGGTCCTCTCATACATCCCAGCCCTATGTCTTAACATCAGAGATTTTTGAGACTGTTTGCAGTATTTTGTTTGGTAGCGGGTACCAAAAGCTGCAAAGATTAAGTCATGCTCGATGTCTCTAATTATCCGTTTCTATCACCTCTATAGGCCTGAAGCTGATTATTCTAAGCCCCTTCCTAAAATCGGTCATAAGCAGCGTAACTTTCAGTTCAGGAAATCGATTATATTGTAAAATGTCAATATCACAATACAACAGCAATTTATATTTCTGTCACTTTTATCCAACACTTTTACTTTACTGCATATTTTGTTTAAACCACTTTATCCCTACTTTTAATTAACTTTTCAAATGGAACTTTAGAACTGATTTCGCCTCTGTTGGACGACGGTATTTATACTGCCGGCCATCTTTTGAGGACTTTCTGTACAAGACAACTTCGCTGTCAGTAGTCAAAGAGCATATATTATTCCTCCAACGGATGATTCTTCAGCTATTCAAACATATGTTTTGTAGATGGCGCTGTTCCCCAGAAGAGGTTACAACAACATTCTTCGCAATGCGGCAACATTTCGACAACTCCAATGTAATTGAGGTTGATACTTACCATCTTTACATCCATTTCAAAAACCTACATATATCGTATGACAGCATCGATTGCAAGGAGTTGTACAAAACATAAGCATTAGCTCGAGATATAGGGAAAATTAATCAAGTTGTGTAGAAATCAGAACCTCTGTCGTCTTTCAGATATCCACCGAATTTCGGTATGGTCACGCATTCATTTGTCATATCTCTAACACTGTTGAGAAATAATAGCACGGGCATGCGTCTTTCCGGAGGGCATTCCAAATTAGTCCAGTTTTTTGCGATTCAGAGACGAAATAGATGTCATTGCTCGTTCCCATTTGAAGAATAGGCCGGACGAGTTGGTATAAATATGCGAGATAATAAAACAAAATATATTGTATGATGTCGATCAAAAGTTGCATATGATCTTTGGAAAAAAAAACATTTTTTGCTACGGTTTAATCTGGCTAATGGTATTTGCATTCCAATGGATAGGAATTCGGCAGACAATGACCGTGACAACCATCGCTATTATAGCTAATCAAAAAAGCTAGAGTCAAAGGTCCTAACTCAAAGTAATCAAACATTTCACAACAAAACAGGTTCCAAATACCTTCGTAGTGTTCCGACTATCTCACAATTAGCACCCTTTCTGACTAATCAAACGATTTAGAAATCAGGATCTAACTGCACCACTGCACTCATAAAAATAGTTGACTACATCCGCTTGAGCTTTAATGAGAAAACAAATATGCTTTGTCTCTTAGCCTTCTCAAAAGCTTTCGATACGGTGAATTACAGCAAACTTTATCGAAAACTTTATTAGAAGTGAGTGAAGGACTTCAACAAATTTCCTTATACAAAGATGTTTCTACCATACTGGGACTTTGTAAGGGCGTTTTACAGGGTTCAATCCATGGACCTCTGATCTTCGTTTTATACATTAATGACCTCCTCCAAGTTTCCAAGTATACTAGGATATACCTCTTGATCAAAAATTCTCGCAATAACGACCGTGTGGCGCTCCCATTGTTCCGATCTGAGTTTGGTTTTTTGTTTTGCTAAGTTGATAAATCTGTTTTTGACATTCCCTCTAAATCTTAGCATCATAGCTTGACATTTACAAAAGTTACGTAGCCAAGAGTACATATATCTGCGTGTGTGTTGGCGATTTTTTACAATTTTAAAAATGGATTTAAACTTGCAACAACGAACTTGTATTAAATTTTGCGTAAAAAAACGGATTTAATGGTGCGCGAACGCGAAGAAAACGGTCGTTTACAAGTGGCACGAGCGGTTCAAAAGTGGTCGTGAGTCAATCGAAGATGATGAACTCAGTGGCAGACCATCGACATCGAAAACCGACGAAAACATTGATAGAGTAACAGAAATGTTGGTCAATAACCGCAAATTAACCATCAGAGAGATAGCGGAGGACTTGAACATTGCCTATGGATCCGTCCAAGACATTTTGGTGAATGATTTGAGTTTCCGTGGTGTAGCAGCAAAGTTGGTGCAAAAAGACCTCAATTTCATGCAAGAAAGAGACCGTGTTGACGTCGCAAAATAGATGATTTGGAAGGCTGAATCCGATCCCACATTCATCCAAAGGATCATTACTGGGGACTAGAGGTGAGTTTATGAGTACGACATGCAATCCAGACATCAGGCAAGTGAATGGCGATCACCAAAGTAATGCATCATGAATTTTTGCCAGAAGGCCAGACCGTAACCAAAGAGTATTATTTGGGCGTTATGAGACGTTTGCGTGAAGCAATTTGCGGAAAGAGACCAGAATTGTAGGCAGAAAACTAGTGGATTTTGCACCATGATAACGCACTGTCGCACAGTGCCATCATTATTCGTAATTTTTTGACGAAAAATGCAACAAATACCATCCAACAGCCACGGAATTCACCTGATTTGGCTCTCTGTGACTTTTTTCTGTTCAATCGAGTTAAAAAACCACTACTTGGAACGCGTTTGAGCAGCCGAGATGAAGTAATGGAAAAATCGCAGGAAGCACTAATGGACATACCGTAAACCGAATATAAAAAATGTTTCGAGGATTGGATCAAGGGCTGGCGTAAGAGAGTTGCAGTCGATGGGGATTACTTTGAAGGGGACAATATAGATTTAGATGAATAAACTTGTAATTTGAATTTTCTGAATAAATACCGGGAACTTGTTGATCGAGGTGGTATCTACGAGTATAACCAAATGATGTCCAAATATACTTGTCGCATTCACGTGTGTGTGTGTCGCATTCAATTGTGTCAGTAAATTGAATGAGGAATTAAAGGCAATAGATCGTATCCTAGACACGCACATCCGGGACTGCTGATTGAGAAATCTATCCGCTATAAGCAGCATACCTTTGCAACATTCCGAGACATAGAACATTCCGAGACAAAAGGTTCACACTGAATGCATTCTGGAATCTCTCACCAAGCTTATCACGGAAGATTTCGTCCGCAACGGGACCATATCCATGCTAAATACCAGTACCCTGCAAGGAGTTATCGCGCCTCTTTAATGGCTGCTTATCATCAACAAGACGTAGTTCGACAACATTGGCATCTAGGCAGTGGAGTACGTGGAAGACGCTGTTATTTTAGTATCAGGGATGTTCCCCTTAGTGATTAGCGAACTATCCGAGAGGGCTCTGACTAAGCTAAGAACTTGGACTACAAGTTGTCCTACAAACCAAACACTCACTCTATCCTCCAGTGGAAGGTAATCGTATCTTGCCATCATCCTTGACCTCAAGCTCAACTGAAAACTAAACATAGAGCACAATGTAAATAAATCATGCGTCGCTCTCTACGCCTGCAACAAGACCTTTGGGTAAAAGGTGGATAATTCAGCCTATGATGGTCCTCTGAATGTACACTACAGTATTTCGTCCCATTCTTACTTATGGATCTGTGTTTCGTTTCAAAGTTTTTGGATGCAAGGCATTCATGTTAAATGAACAACCAGGAATCTCGAAATGCAAGAGGCCTTGAATGTGTTATGATAGGCTAGGCAAGTGGTTCGAAAGCATATCGCCAATATGAATATTAAAGTGGTAAGGTGTATACATATAGGTCGAGATGTTAAGTTCATTGAAACTCCATATACCAACTTAGTTATTAATACGAGTAATATAGATTCCCGGCAAATATTGAAGCTGATACGACGAAAATAAAAACGGAAATTGATACTGATAGTGTTATCGAAGATGCTTTAGGTTCGGAGGATTGTGGTTTGATGTCGAAGGCAATGATTAAAGTGAAGATGGTGATACTGAACGAAATGACAATCGAGAACAATTTGGAATAGGAGAAGATGAACAATCATATCAATAAGTCCTAGAATATTAAGAACTGGTAGAATACGTTTATGAAGCAAAAGGAATGAAAAAGAACACTATTCAACAAATTTTTTAAAAGAATGCACTAAAAATAAAATGCCGTTCAATGTAGAAGAACCACTGCAAAGTGAAGACGGAGATAGATGGATGCAAGCTATGACAAAAGAATTTTATTCTCTAGGTATTCTACAATAGGCTTAGTAATTGCATTGGCGGTAGAGTTTGGCTTGTTAATGTATCAACTTGATGTTACGGCAGCATACTTGAATGGATATTTAGGGGAGCATATTTTGTTGGCAAAGGTAATTCGCACAAAGTTTGTGAACTCAAATAGGCTTTATATGGGCTTAAACAGTGAGGATGGAAGTGGCATTTAAATTAGATGGTGTCTTAAAATATAGATAGGTTTTATCCCCTGTCTTAACGATAGTTGCGTATATATAATGCATAGGAACTGAGATGTTGATATTGTTTTGTGTATGTGGTACCTGTAGTTTATTAAGCAACAAATAGGATGTCAGTGCGATGTAGTAGATAAAGGACCATTGAATCGTTTCCTTGGAATAGAGATTGAAAGGGAAGGTGATAGGGGCTCAGTTAAGCTAAGTTAAGAAGACCTCATAAAGGACCTCGTGCGAGATTTTGCCATGACCGACTGTAGAAAAACTAACACGCCGATAGATCCTGGTACCAAACTAAGAAAATGTGAAAACTATTTCAAAGCGGATTAAACCAATCTCTTACTGGTTCGTTAAATTTCATAAGTCTAGTCACCCATCCCGACGTTTCTCATCCTATTATCAGATTATCACAGTATAACATGAATCCACAAGGAGAAACTTTATTGCAGCACAACATTTACTTGGATATCTTTCTATTACTATGAACTACAAGTTTGTTTACAGGAAATCGAGTAGATTTATATGGAACTTACACTAATTGGAGTGAAATTATGATGATTGTCTTTCACGGATCATAATTTTTTCATGGCCATGAAGTAACCAACAGTTGCGCTCAACAGCACCGAAGCACAATACAGGGCGCTTTGTTCAGTATCAAATTAAATCGTTGTCTTGTGTAACCTCATCAGTGAAATGGGATTCAGCAAATTAGTTAGCAAACCAACAATCTTATACGGCGATAACTTCAGAGCGCAACAATTGATAAACAACTCAGGCTTCCACGTACGAAGCAAACATATCGACATCAAAATGCACTTTATGCGAGATGTTTACAAAAGAAGGGAGCTTATACTGAAGTACATTTCTACAGAAGCCATGGTAGTTGTATCGTCTCCTATATCATATCCAGGCAGATATGGCTCGCCTATAATAAAATCAGAACGAATGACTTAATCAGAGCTCGTACCCATACATCAAGAATTACAGCAATTTGTTGCGTGCAAATCACGCCCCAAAAATCCTCCACTCCCTTTTCCATCTGTTGTCTGTTGACCTCTTCATTTCTCCTCCCCCTTCTTGTGCTGTCCCTTCTTTTCTTTCTTCCGTCATGCTCTGGATGCCACGGCACAGGTGGGATTCACTGGATCCTCTGAATTCAGTTCCCTCCACCGGCCTACCGCTCCAGAGATGACCATATAGGTACCCCTGATAGAGCCAGGCGGACGGCCTGGAGACTCTAGCGGACGGACGGTCCGCCCCGTGATGCCCCGAGATGTCAACACCATCAACAATGGCCGCGAGCCCACCATATTTAATATTGTTTGCCCAACACCATAAATTTGTATAACCCCCTACCCCACCAAAAGTTAAAAATTGTTAAGGAAAGCCCACAATTCCCCGCGGTCGTTCTACTGTTCCATATGTCTGCAAGAAGGTTTACTGACTCCCCATTGGACCCCTAATAAGCTAAGTTTTCCTCCCTATCCGGCGGTCCCAATGGAAGCTCTCAACGATAGCTTCGGTTTCGGGTCAGAGAGCTGGCTTCGAACCAAAGCAATCACTTGGACGACAAAACAAACAGAACGAACAAACACGACCCACAAACATAGAACATTGACGTGTGTGATTAGCTGGGGATTCGTGAGAAGCTGTTGGAGCTCTGGATGTGATTCCCTTTGCTCTAACAGCTGAATTGAGGGAACCCCATGTGTGTGTGTGTGGGTGTGGACCAATGGCGGCGATAGCCAAAAAGCGCGGTAAGCTGATTCGATAGCTTATCGTCTTGTTGGCCAGAGCCTCAAAAAAAAAACAAACGAAGACAAAAAAAACCCACGACAAAGAGAAGAAAAAAAAACGAAAACGAAAACGATAAAAATAACCAGAACGAGAACAAGAACAGGGACAACAAAATTGAAACAACCGAGGACGAGAAACACACCAAAGGACAAAGGAAAGGAAATTACAACATACAACGGACACGACCGGACAAAAGTCGGTAATTGTGGCGGAGACGGCTTACCCTCCTCCACCAGCAGAGACCCAACTAGGGAGCGACCCCACATAGGCAGGAAACCATAAACAGCTAAGTACCCCTTTTCAAATAACACATATTTGTGCCTTAAAATCGCGTCCGTAAGCCTTCTTACCGTTTACGCGGAAACCGTTCGTAAGACGGTTAGATTTCGTTCATAGCGCGACCCGCTAGTTTTACCGGTACGACAACGCGGAACTGTGGGCCTTCCCTTTAGCCGACCCACTCAATTAAAATTAATTTTATTTTTTTTTTAAAACAAAATTGGTTTAAAAAAGAAAAAATCGGCATACCCTGTAATCTCCCTCAAACGAAACAAGAAAAAAATCAAATATAAGTATAAATTCCCCATCAGGGAAAAGATAATTCGTGTGTTTCTTTTTTCCATCTGTTTTCCCAATTTTGCCTTAAAAATTGGGTGGCGCCTACCTGTTGTGTTGTTTGCAGCTTTTGCGTTGAGCGATCTTCCCGAACCCCCCCCTTGCTGAGCAGCCGGTGTGTGCAGCTAACCAGCACATTCGCTTTTGTGTAGTCCTCTTCATTCGCTCATCAACCACCACGTGTGTGGTTGCGGTTCGCTGTTCTACATCGTTGTTATTGTTTGTTGTTTTGCCGGCAGCCCGGCATTTGTCATTCTAAATAAATTAAATTTCTTTCCCCGGGTTTTGCAACAAATTACACGATGCACTTGCTAATTGGCACACATGCTACCAAGTTAGGTATTTCCTATAACACCCATGATCGCAGCGAAATGGAAACTCTATACTACTTTCTCTGTGACTGCCCGGCACTAGCTAGAACCAGGCATAGCACACTTGGCGAACGCTTTTTCAAGTAATTATTTGTGATTTCTGGCAAAAAATTCTGCAATGTTATTAATTTTCTGAACTCCACAGGATGTATCTAAAAACTACGCTCTTAGCAACGCCCTTCATCATCCACGTGAGCTGTGGTATCAAACGGCGCCTTCGCGCTACTTGTATTTCTGTAGGATGGTTGGACTTTACCAGACAACCATTTCTAGCTACATACCTAGAGGCAATGAATCTCTGGGCAGACCCGAATGGTCTTTTACTTAATCCGAAAAACAACATCGCATAACCTACTGGCTATACATCTCGGTCATAATACCGATCCTCACCTAGGGTGTTGCTGTCTGCTGGACGAC
Organism: Volucella bombylans; assembly: GCA_949129095.1. Lineage (NCBI taxonomy): Eukaryota > Metazoa > Arthropoda > Insecta > Diptera > Syrphidae > Volucella > Volucella bombylans. The sequence continues at coordinate 18,806,271 of OX422142.1, read as the reverse complement.
CTAAGACAATGCAGTCAACTATAGCAACTAAGCAACCTAAGAGATCCAAAGAACAGCATGTATAACGGTCCCTACACTCTACTCCCTATGTATAAACGGTCCCTACACTCTACTCCCTCCGCGGCACTGTATATTCTGTTTCGTTTGACACCCTAATGCAACTACACAATGGACACATTATTTATTTGCCCGCGATAATATTCTTGATATACTACGAATCCTTACGGAGAACATCGATTAGACTATACCCGAACTTTGGTTGTAACCTTTACCTCTAGGTCCTTCCAGGAGGAAGATGTTTTCAGAGAGGACAAGTCAATCCACTTTCACACAGATCGATCTAAAACTGATAGCGGGGTGAGTGGCGGTGTTTTCTCAGATAAGCTAGATCTAAGGCTCTCTTTCCGTCTTCCAAATCACTGTAGCGTGCATATCTGCAAAGGATATGCACATCTCTTACGGAGTTTGCAGAGCAGTTCAAACTTCACCTTTGTTGGGTGCCGGGCCACAGACACATTCCAGGGAATTGTAGAACTGACTGATTCCGCGGGACTATTTACCGAAAAATGCATTCTTCCGGGTGCAGTGACAGCTCTTGTATTGCTTGAGCTTGCTCAATGGACCAAATATGGCAGTTTTGTTTATTACCATAGCCATTCAACCAGAAATGAGCTTCGACGATGGAGACAACTTTTCGATAAAAAAGCGGATATTCTTTCAGCTTTTCTAAGGCCCACTCACCGAAAATCCGACGCTGTGGGAGGTCGTTCGGCTTCAGTTCTTGTGCAAGTTGTATTTTGTAAGGTTTTTGACCAAGATTTTTATGTACAATCTTCCACGTAGTCGAGTATCACAATCCCAATTACTGCGAACGGCGACTAATGGATAAATCACGGCATTCATTAACACTGGCAGATACAGCAGCAATATTTTCCTGTGTACGCACTCTACACTAATAGTGTGAAATTGGTGCGAAATTTTGTCACTATGGCTTTAATTTCTTGCTCAGTAGGTCGATTATGACGACCGGAAAAGGTCGAAGTCCACGAGAAACATTTTTCACAGAGCATGAATTGGAAATAAAATTCAATAATTTGTAAGGATTGTTCGGGTGAAAGTCTTTCCATTGCAACACTAATTGAGCATGTATGACTTTGTTACATGTCACAAATTACGCGAGAGCTATCAAAAATAGAACACTGAAAAACCAAACAGTAAAACAATCACCCTTTATTTGATTAGTGCCATGGCATTGTCATTCTTATCTGATTAATAATATCGAAACACCGGCTCAGGGTAAGGTTATCTTTCAGAGGTGGTGAAAGCAGAGCGAAGTTCCTTAGCTAGACCCTGTCTTTAGGTTTTATCTATCCGAGCTCTACTTAGGACTAAGAAGAAAATGGAAAATGATCATCGTTTCATAGTTTTCCTCATCGCACAAAATTTCGGCTGGGGAAAGACGTTTAAAATCTCATGAACTTTAAGTCACACTACCTTGGAAGAGCTCAACCTTTTATCCACTAAAGCATATCAGGTGGGGCAAATTATGTCCATGCTGTCATAAGGAAAATATTTTAAAAATATTGGGACTGTAAGAAGAATCACTGATGGCAGTTCAGTATAACTGAACTGGAGCTATTTTTAACGATGTTACTTTGAAGAAATATGCAACACCACGACGATGTTTTATGAATTTGATAAAAGCAATGGAAAATTAAGATGAAAATTGGCTTTTATAAGTGTGTATGACCAATTTGAATAAAACAGTTTTACTAGAATAAAATCAAAAATCTAAAACTATACATCGTAAGGCGGTCGTTTTCTTATACATCAGTTGAAAGAAATATAGTATATTTAGAAAAATGGTTGGCATCCCTGGTCAACAAAAAATGCATGTGGCCTTCTCTTATTAGAATAGGTATTGTGTTACAAATATACGATTGCATCCCTAACCACTGTTTCATTTCAGAATAATTTTGAAATTTTGAACTCTCGACTGCACACACAATAGTGACTAATTGCCGTTTCAGGACGCTTGCATCTCCCTCACTGTATGCATATGCAAATGCATTCAAAAGCACTGGGAATTGGATTCGGAGACAGAGTGTCAGATTCGAATTTGGCATCAGATTCAGATACAAATGTACATTGTGGATCTGCCAACATTTTGTCGCCATCTCTGGTTAATTGTTGCTACATCGCATAATTAATATAAAATATCAGCGTTTAGCTTTGTCGTTTCTTTGGCTTCCTCTACCAACTGAATATCTACCCGTAAGTATCTATATATGTCTAAGTCTATTCAAATTACATCTCATTGTTGGTCTTAATATGTCTTCTTAGTAACGACCGCTTTACCATGCAGTTGGATTGCAATTATTATTTTAATTATTATTGCTTCTGCTCTTAATACTCTACAAGTAAATGCGTGTGAAGCCGTAGAATATCTTGTACCGGGTGCAGGTGCAACTAAATAGTATAGTATTGTGTGTGACATTTGTATTGGAAGGGCTTATGTCCTTTCAATGGTGGCAAACGGCTTATATGTAAATCTGTGCAATCCCTTAATTACATTTCGTTTATTGCTATTACAACATGAACTTTCTTGGGATTTATAATGAGAAGGATTATGAAGATGATGACTATGATGATGAGAATGTAGATGTGATGAGGGGGCTTGAATTGAAATTTTATAAATATCTTTACGAGTATACTCGTACAAATTGATTTATTTCAGAGGAGCTGGACGATGTATACAAATGTCTTATGCAATCACAAGTCACTTGAAAGAACAAGCTTACATGTTTAGTTTTTCTAAAATTAGATTATCCTGACATTTAAAGTCTGATAAACGCCCGCAATCATAAGGCAAATAGCTACTTTAAAATTACAAGACAGGACATACATATAGCTAGATGAAGCCATTACATCTCAGGACCGTCCCGAGTCCTTTAGTCTTATGATCATAATTAGTGAGCTCTCTCTCAACATATTAACTGAAGAGGCAGAAACAAATACTGCCAGCATCAAATATCAGCATAGAAGGACTTGAACTGTTTACGAGCAGAAGACGAACACCGGTGTCTTACTAGGAAAAAGGAGGAGCAGGAGAAGCGCGCACTCGAGGAATTCCAGGAATGAGATTCGGGAGCTTTACCAAAAGGTACAAAAAACCACGAATTCAAACTCCGAACCGAATCATGTAGAGACGAACAAGGCAACATAATAGTAGATTCGTAGTCGATGCTGAATATTTGACGAAACAAAAACCGCTGTCAGGATGTATGAACCTTTCAACGTGAACGATGTAGACCAACAAATCCGTGAAGTGAAGATAGCCATATATAAGCTTCAGTCCAACAAAGCTGCTGGAGCGGACGGCCTGAATGCCGGCATCTTAAAAGGGGCAAGTGATGACTTGATAAACAGCATACTTCAAGTCAACTGTGAAATATGATCGGACGAAAGTATGTCCGCAAAATGGAACCTCAGCATTATTTGTCCGCTCCTCAAGAAAGGAGACCCTTTGAACTGAGCCAGCTATAGGGGCATCAACCTTCTTAACATCGCCTACAAGATCCTATCTGCCATATGCATAATACGACTGAAGCCATTTGTCAACAAACTGATTGGTTCATATCAGTGTTGTCAGTCAGGAAAGTCCATCATCGACCAAATATTCACACCACGGTAGACCATAAAAAAAACTCATGAACTCCAAATCGATTTTAAGGCCGCGTGTGACAGTATCTATAGAGACGAGATATACAATTTTGGGATCCCTTCCAATGAGAGCAAGACGAAGTACATGCTGTCAACAAAAAAGGGTACCCAACACCCACATCTCTGACAAAACCTTGCTCTCGACAGATATAACTTTGGTGTGGTTAAGGCTTCGCAATCAATTGAGACAACGACGGTATCGCTGAGATCAAACGAAGAATAACTCTTGGTAATCACTGCTTCTTTGGCAAAAGAAGGCAATTGACTAGCAAAGTCCTCTCTCGAACGACAAAAGTTACCCTTAATAATCCCTGTCCGGTTTTATGGCGTTGAGGCTATTCAGCGGCATTGACTTAGCCAGAATAGCGGTGGTTTAAAAACTGAGGTAACTGGGTCATGTAGAGCGGATGGACACAAATGCTTCGGTCCGAAAAATCTTCGAATACGCCCCCCAAGAAGGTGGCGCACGCAAGCCAAAGGGGACCTCAACCAACTTAGAGTGCGAAACCGGTAGCGGCTAGTTAAAAATCGAGCTGAGTGTAATCGCTTCTTAGATGAGGCCCAGGTCTACCGTGGACTGTAGCGCCACCTTAAATAAGTAGGTTTCGGCAAAAGCTAGTGGTTTCATAAACTTTTGAAAGATTCTGCATCCGGTGTTCGCTTGTGAGTTTCGAACAATTCTCTCAATTCGCACGATTCCCTAACCGTACTACGATGCGGAATTGTGGGCCTTATGTTGGACGGCATTAACTTGGAAGTAAACTGTATTCAAAGTAACTTTCGTTTTCTGTGAAAAGTTTTACACATTGGTTCCGACATTTTTTTATCTATTCTGCTGTACTTCTTTTAAGTTATTTTTAGTGGATTCATTCAGCCTTTCGTAGAAAGATGAGAAAGTGCTTCAGTGATAAAGTTCCTACAGTACCAGGACCCACCCCGTCAACGCCGAGGTAGTCCGCGGTGTCTTCATCACTTTCACAGCAGGCGTTGTAGGATGTTGTATCATTCATGTCCAGCACATATAAGTGCTTAGCAAAACTGTAGATCTCCGTCATGATACCTATAAACTGTCTGCAGTCTTTCCTACTAAAGGATATCAGAAAGGCCGCTGACCTCTTAAAGACTTCGGGAAGTATTCGTTTGGTCTATTTGCAACCTGGGTAGTCACGCCATGCTGTTGTACTCATATGAAACTATGCTAGCAATGAAAGCCCTGACCGAGGACGCTAACACTAGGTTTGAGTCCTGAAAAACTCCTCTGAGGCTTGTCTGGCATTTTCCTCTTGATGAGCAGCCGGTGTTCGCAGCTAGCAAACAGCTGCTTGCTGGAATCCTCTTTTTTTCGAATCCATTTTGAGCCTTTTCGTCTGTTTGCAAATTTATTCACTCATTTGTGTGTTGGTGGTGGTACGCTTTCTTTCGTTTCCAAAGTTTGTTTATTTTCCGGTACTCCGGCATCCGTGCAATAATTAAATTATGAATTCTTACTAAAACCGGGATTTGCAATACTATGTAGGACCAACTGATTGACCAGGCGGGTAGGGTTGATATGAGGCGTTGGCTCACTACAATATACCAAAAAGTTAAGTACGAAATGATGTAAACATAAAAAACTAAAACTGAAGTTGTGGCTGTACCCGAAATCTGTCAGACGTTGCCCTGAGGTAGTAAACCTTTGATATTCAATTACGGTCTAAACCTTGTGTCATCAACATAGTGCAGGGAGTAACATTTGAATGCTAACTGCCTGAAGACTTAATATCTGATTTATTTTCACTTAATTCAACTACATTGAGAAAAACAGTGATTTTATTTACATACGAATACGAGGGTAGCCAATCCAATAAAGTATTGTGAAATATTAAAAATGAAAAAAAAAACGCTCATTTTAATTGAAAACATCATCAGTATATGTATGTTAAATATTGACATTGGAACAGAAAAGTATTTATGATTAATATTAAAATGTAATTTTGATTAACTAACCAGAACTTGATATGACAGTTGGTATTAAAATTTGAAACTTCTATTTACATTTAATTTTAATAACCAGCGCTGTGTGAACATAATATCTGTTTGATATTTTTTTTTTGTGTCTGGTATCTTCAATAAATTACACACCGATATGCAAATAAAATGTTTTCAATCAATTCAAACATTAACTGTAAAGCGATATTGAAGCATCAAAACCAAAAAGGCAAAAAAAAAGATTCCTTAAAATTATTCACCATTTCCGGTGGTCACCGGGCAACAAACATTAAAAAAATTCAGAAAAAATGCAAATAAAAACAGTTTTACCATGGATAAAATTCAAATAATTTTCCCCTATCCATATCTCTGGATCGGTGTCGGTGGCGTGCTATGTATTATACTATGATACAAATGTGATTCGAATCCATGGTTTGAAGTATGCTCGAGTAGATGATTGATAGATTGACGTAGGTAGTTATTGGCAAAATAATATGATTTTCTCATCCGTAAACAAATAATAATTAATTTGCATATTCATTCGATCGAACTCGAATTGAAACCCGAGACTGAAAATCTACAATCTGAAACCTGAAATGTGAAACCGAAAAAATCGTGAATAGGCGACAAAAAAAAAGAAGAAAATATCTGGGATGTCAAAGTTTTAATGTAAACACAATTCAGTTTGCCAGTCGATACGTTTTTATATTTTGTTTCCATAAAATATAATGTATGAGTTACACATAGAGTCCTTTGAAGTCGTGGTACGAGTATTTAGTTAAGATACATTTCCCAGGTGAATTTAAAAAAAAAAGTATAACCCGTATCTGACTTGTTACTTCGAAATTAAAATATATATTGGGTTCCGAATGAAATTTATTCAAATAAGTCGTAAATTTTAATAAAAGGCTGTGAAAAGGGACGAATCACTAAATTATGTAGCTTCAATGTTCTGTGTGCGTATGAGGGTTTGCATGAATGTTCTGAAGGACTAAATAGTAGTTTAAGCCTTTTGGAATTTCGGGTATACGTATTGGTCTCAGAGGAATATTTTGTATTAATTTCTCGTAATCTCTCGTTAGAGATTAAGTCCTTTGAGCAGAGGTTAGGTATATGAATTTATTAAAAAGTTATATGAGGTAGTGGTCGATTTTTATTTTTATTTTATTTTATGAACTTCTAGTCTGATTTAGATAATAAAGTTGCAATATAATTATTGGCACAATTATTTTTGCTATGGAAATTTCCTTTTACTAGTTAAAATTCCTTCTCACTTATCACTTTGAGGTTGAGATTGAAGAATCATTTGTTATTTTGTTGACCTTGCTTCAGAGTCCTCATCACTAGAAGCTCTTCACATTAGTAGGAGCCATTTATTAACTTCATGGAATGACAAAAAATAAAACCAACATTGTTAACAGTCCCGCTTGAGGGCCCACGGATGTGTTGACAGCATTAAATCCCAATTCGAGATTTTTGAAAAGATATACAAACGTGATGATAGAAGATGAATGATAAAAGCTAAAATAGTTTTCGTGCGTATCGAGACACTGAACTTAGCACTCCATCATGAATAAACAGGCCCCGAGGACATATTCCTTGCCATAGACCTCATCTATTCACGAGATGATTTCCAAATGGAGACTTCTGCCGTATTTATTCTGATAAATCTTCTCTTCGAGAAAGGTTTCCTTAGTTAAAACTAAAACGATGTACATAAATGTTATGATAGCTTACACAAAAGAGATATCCTGATTAATTGTTTACCAATTTTGAAGGAATTTACAAAGGTTGTTAGTTCCATATCCCGCTGTTGAAAAGTAAAGAATTGGCCATAATTAGTTATACCCTAGGTGTTACCCATAATTTCGAACAAGGCCGGGACATGGATTCTAGAGGGAGGACCCAACTAACATGTAATCAAAACGCCGACTAAGGCACTGACTGTAAACAATTTTATGGCATGTTCGATTGATTATGCCAGAACGATGGTGAAAATACTGGAGAGGATCATCATCAAAATAGGCAGGTTAAAGTGGTGCTTGTCCCGGAAAATCAATGAATCCAATAGACTTAAAAAGCGACAAGCTGTATAGGAATACTATCTATAAGTCCCAATCCCTCAGTGACAACGCTAAGGGAAAAATGATATCGGAGATGAAACTGCAGGTTTTCTTTCGCCTTGAATGGGGTTAAGAGGAAAAAAGCTTCTGATACACCCTCTGATGATCGATTTGCCCAAGCTCGAAGTCTGGATAAAACCGGTATTTCGACCAGCAAAGGCTGCAGTTCCAGTGAAATGTAATTGGACCAAGCTGCCAAATTCAGTAGCTAAAATAAAACCAACAATAGCTTTACCCGCAAACGATAACTTATAGAATCTGGCACTACAACCCTTAAAGGTTGTAGTTTTAGTAAATAGATGTAGGTTGGTGTGGTAAAATCTGAGATAGAACCTTGATGGTAGCATTTGCCGCGTACAACGCCTGCTGGCAAACATCAGAGTTTGAAATGTGGTTGAACGGAGGTCAGATATCCTGGAAAATTTTGCCTCCAAAAAGACCGCGAACCGCAAAATTGAATGGCGGCCGTGGATCAAGTGGTAATGTATTGAGTTCATAATTGGATGGTTCGGGGTTCAATACCAGCCGTGCTCGAAAGATATTTTGTTTCTTTTTTCGTGAGATGAATGGTTACCTAAAATACAACAAGCTATTTTACACTAATAATTTAGTCTCCCCCTTAAATATTGTATTCCACGCATGGAGCAAAGTAACCACTCAGCCCAAACAGCTTTCCCGCTCTCTCTATCCAATTTCCCAAAAGACATAACACGTGCTCCGCCATCTTTAGAGTAGTAATACCCTCTTGAGTGTTAAGTTCTTTTTTTTTTTTTTTTTTAAATTTCCATGAGCTTTGCATAAATGTGGCTGAATTTCGTTGAAACAGCTCTTAATTTACTACTTCAAGGCGTGGATGGTCGTGGCTTAAACCTTAGATTTCGAAAAACCTCAAAAGAATTATCCAACCAGGAAATGACTCATGCAAAAATTGTATTGTTTCTCGGGTTGTATAGCATGTAGCACCGATATGTTGAAACCACATGTAGATCACATCCATATCTTGCATTTAGGCACAAAAAACTGGACCATAGCGAACGAATGGTCAAAAAGACTGAGAACTTCTTTCTTAGTACCGAATTCAATCTCGTAAGCAGGGTAGCGATAGTCATGCTGCGCGTAAGGTCTTGGTGAATTCTCTCACGACTTCCAAGCTGGTTTGCAAATATTCCCATGTACGATCCCTGAACGCAGGCAAAGGGCTGAATTCATTGAACCCTGTTTAAGTGCGCAATAGGATCGTCTATGAACTTGCTAAACAAGATTCAGATAAGAGTTGTTCAGTACTCGAGCCTTAACGGAAACTACCTACTGCTACCAATGATGCAAGCAGGCTATCCGAAGGCCTTCTATAGTATATACGCAACCTTCCTTCTATCCGTCAGTTTTTAAGACTGCAGACCGATTATTGGCGTCTAAGCGGCATATAGGTATGTTAGACATAAAAGACACAACATACTGCGACCTTTGCTGTGACAGTGATGATGACAATGCGAGATACTTCCTCTGTGAATACATGGCCTATGCTCACATCATGCTGCTGGTATTTGGTGCTAATGAGGTGGGTATAACAGATCTTTTGTAGGGCCGAATAACTCGACAAAATTGGAACCACTCTACCTATCCTACCTGGAAAAGGTATCATAGGTATACTGCTACGTGCAAACTAAAACTAAAGCTAGATGATATTAGAAGATCAAACCATAGGTGGACTGTTAGGGAAACGTGTCTAGCGACTAAACAAATCTGACCTAAACTGGGAACTCAGCGCTATTATATGTGTCGTCACTGGGCACTGTCTTATACTTCTGGAGGAGCTGCATGGACGAGGAGTAGTAGGAGAGAACTCTCCACCTACTTTGTACATGCTGAGACAAAGAACAGAGTTCCTAAGTGGAGTTTTCTTTTTGGGAGATAGTTGGGCATGAGCAACAATTAAGCGATCTAAGCAATATACGTAAACGTTAACACATTCCTACGCTTCCCCAGATTTAGATTGGTTCGAAGAGTAGGAGGATCACCGATCCAGGTAGCATCACAATGGGCCGATAGGCCTAAGTGGATTGGTTTTTCCAACAGCAATTCTAACCTAAACTAACTTACCAGTTGGTATCTTCCTTGGAAAATTCTGGATCTGAGGACTGTTTTTTCTGGAGCTTAGCTGATCAGAAATTATATCTGAGTGGTAGCCAGTGAGACGATGTTCTACAACAGTGAAGGACTACAAATTATTTGACAGTAAAAGTAACTTGGTATTCTGATTTCGAGCAAAAGCAACTTTGAAAAATATCTGACCGAAAAAGCCTAAAATAGTTGTAGATAGATCTTCAGTCTAATTTTAATTAGTGGTAGGTTTTGGTGATAAATTGAATGACAGAAAGCACTCGCCTGTGAGTAAAACGAGGATGGAAACTTATCGAAATGATCTCTAAATTAGTAGTTTTTAGAAAAGGAGCAATATGTATTTTGTTTTAATTTTTTTTAAAAACTAGTCAGCTATTGATGTTAGTGCGAATTTTTCTCTTTTTAAGTCCAGGCTCTCTGTCTTTGCTTTACCAAAACCTTTCACGCTTAACCGACCGAGTTTAATCTATTTTTTTACCATTTTTGGATGAAATTGTCCTAAATTCGTTCTATTATGAAATACCAAAAACCATAAGAGAGTACTGCAAGAAAAAGTTCTTGGCGTGACCCATCGGTCGCACTTCGACTAGTTCCAGTAGGAATTCTCTGAACTTACGCATATCATCCTTTGACAGTTGCCATCTCTCGAGTGTTCTTTTGGCGTATTTAGCGAAAAGACTTTGTATACGTCAGTACAAGATCATATAAGCTCAAGACCTATAGCTAAACGATCATCGTGTATCGTGAGTTTTCGCTGATTGGGGCTAAGTTTTCACCGAAAACTAATCGTCATCCCCAGTGTAGAGGCACATTTTTGGTTAAAATTGTCATATTTAGTCCAGCGAATTCCCAAGGGTATTCCGTCATCATCCACTGTATTATGGAGGTATTATGGAGGGAAAAAAGCTGTGGTCTCAATGCCAACCCTTCCAAAACGGAACTGGTTATTTTTATCAGAAAGTACAAGATACGGCAATTCAAACTCCCAAAATTCAACCGAGTGGAATTGTCCCTTTTGGACAGTGCGAAGTATCTTGGTGTGATTCTGGACAAAAAAAATGATTTGGAATCGTAATGCAGCGAAAAGAACCAAAAAGGCATATAATGTCAGGTCGCACTCAAGGCAATGGAAGCAACAAACGTCAGCTCTGATACGGTCAGGGACTGTCGCACAGTGCTCAAGGCTGTTCTGGGTGCCAGGTATTAAAGTAAGTAAACAAGCGAACGAGCTTGCAAAACAAGGAGGGCTACTCGGCAATAGTGAGGCCGCCAACATCAAACCACTCCATTGCCTAGTGAGGCGCACTATCGAGGAAAAAGTAACAAAGACTGCCAACCTAAGGTGGTCAAGTCTTGAAGGACACAGGGTATCCAAGACTCTTTGGCCGCTTTTTGATAGCGAAAGATCTAGAAAGTTAATAAAATTAAACAGAAATAAGCTTAGGACAGTAATATGAATCCTGACAGGATAATGTCTCTTGCGGCAACACGCAAAGATGCTAAAATTGTCAGATACGGATATTTGCAGATCCTGCGGCGATCTATTGAGGACATAACACACATGCTGTGCGAATGCGAGGCAATATCGCGTAGTGGAAGAAAATTTTTAGGGAAAAACTTTTTCGAAAACCTAGAGGAAATAGACGGCACGAACTTCAAAGGCCTTCTTGGCTTTTGCAGGGAAATTAGGTGTTTCAGCAGTTTGTTTAGGTTTTTGCCATTTGAAGACAAATTCAACTGGTTCAACAGGGCCCAGTTTGGTTCCTACTGTCTATGGGTTCAATCACAACGTAATCTACTCGTAAATTACTTTCTTATGAATCCATGATATGTATAAAAAGATAAAATATTTTATAAAAAAATATAAAACTGTTTGGTGTAGTTCTGTAGTTCCGATAAGGAGGCGTCGTTGGCCCGTACTTCATTTAAGGAGATATTGGGAAGCCGGTAGCAGTAAAAAAGACTACCGGAGGCAAACTGGAACTGTATGGATTGGAAGATGTGTAGTTTTAACAAGGCAGTGCCACTTGCCACTCAACGCGTCAGACAATCGGCTTATTGAAAACGAGAGTCGGTGATAGTTTCATGGCCAGAAATGGCCTTGTAAATTGTGTGCCCTGGTCGTGCGATTTAAAACCTTTAAACTTTTTTGTTTGCAGCTACATTAAATCTCTGGTCAACGCCAGGCAGGCAGAAACTTTTGAAAACTTGGAGCATGCACTAGATCTGAAATTGCTGAATTATCGGCCGAATTATATGAGACTTGCATAGGAAATTTAATAGAGCGCCATCCACTCATGTGAGCTATTCCATAGAGAACATTTCAATGTTATATATTTTATAACTAATTTCAATCCAAAACTGGGGCCCATCTAATGAAAAATTCAGTGGCTGTAAGATATCAGGTCTGAAGAAGCCATGTCAAAATCAAAGTATCCTCAAGAAATAATTCTGGAAAATTCCATTGCACTAGTTCCTTGGTAATGGAAACGTATTCACTCAGACGACGGCCAATTTTTCAATTTACTTTTCACTAAACGATCGCGCATCAACTATAGCTCAGATGTTATCTTTCTTCATTTCATATCTGAAAAATATCGAGCAACAAATGAATAACAGCCCCACAAAAATATTAAACAAGAACAAAGGCCTTTTCATTTCGATTTTGAAGAAAAGAATATTTTCGACATTTTACAAAACTTTCATTAGTGATTCAAATTACAAAAAAAAAACTCGTAAAATTTAGCTCAAATAGAAAAGTTTGATAACTAAAATCCCACTTCAAAAACAAGAAAATAAAATATCCCACAAACTCTGTGGAACTGTTCTCAAAAGAAAATCATTTTTGAAACTATTTTGCATGTCATATACGATATATTGTTAAATAAGTAATTGCGCTGCTGCATTAAATTAATTTCACAAGGTCATTGTGACGCAAAGTGTGCGCAAGTCATCTGTAGTCGAACCATGCTTTAAAATATACATACGTTCAACAAGTCAAAAGGAGTAAAGCATTTGAAGGATGGTCTTGATTAGAAAAAGACATTCATTTTCAAAACAGAAAAAAATTAAATGTTTTCAATACCATACCTATCTGAGGCCAACAAATAAAAGTGATTCATATAAACTTGTTGTTAGTTTAAAATTATTTTTAAAAATGTGTTTTCTTTGTTTTTCTTAAATAAATTGGTCGCAGTCTTTAATACAAAAAATTACCTAATTCCTCATCTGCGTTAAGTAGTTTTCTTTGCCTTTTTTGATTAATTAAATTTGTTTAGTAAAATTTTCACATTATTGTGCGTTCAATTCTTACACATTAGTTACACTTGTTTCTTTTTTTATATATATATTTCTTTTTAAGATTAAATTTAATTAAATTGTTCTGTAGGTTTTCACAAAATTAATTGACTCGATTGTTTAAAATTTTATTTTTCGATTATTAGTTTTGAAGTTTTCGAAAGTGAGTTATACATCAAAATTCACAAATATTGAAAAATAACAGCATTTAAAGCACACCTACTTTCAACTGCTAAATTCTGAGGGATAACGCCAATATTTTCGTCTAATTAGCACATTGCAAAATTTAGTAAATAAACTAAAAAATCACATCGATACACAATATATCAACTTTTCACTAAAAACGTCGTACTTTTCGAAGTGAATTCATCCACAACAATTTAATTGACTTACAAGTGTTCCTATCTATTTTTTTGTTTTTGGAAATAAAATCACACACAGATATTCGAAAAAATAATAATGAAAGCGATAACAACGAGAATACCGGTATGAGTGTGAGCAAATAGTAAGGACAGTTGAAATAGCATCACAGAACCATACAATAATAAACACCAGAGCAGAGCAGACGAATTCTTGGAATCAATGTCCTTGTAGTTGTATCTGCGGATGGATTTTCAATGCGAGGTGTAACCTATTCCTTCTAATCGAAGGTTCTTAGAAGCACAACACCTAATAAAGAGCTGAATGGTGCTTTTGCTATATCCGAAAAGCACTAGATGAACATCTCATTTGTTAAGGGCCAAGATTTCGTTTTTGGTTTTATATTTTTTTTGGAGAAACAACTACTTAGAAGGATATACGAGTGAAACTAGCGAAACTAGAAGAACATCAAAAATCCAAAAGAAGAAAACATGGAAGAAAATGCATTGCATCAAATTGCATTTTCCCCAAGCTAAAATTCGCCCTATTGAAGAATAGACACGGGAGTATTAGTTAAGTTTGCCATACATACGTGTATAGTAACATATATCTTAGTCTTGTAGGAAAAGATGTAAGAATAAAAAAAACTAAAAAATAAAAAAGGGCAACCGCTCATCCTTTAACTCATCAAATGCATTCCACACACACATGCCTGCAGCCCCTACTCAACAATCAACAATTTATGTTATGTAGGGGCACCTTGATCAAGTGTGGAGTAGAGCATTCAACTCCAAGTAGTAGTGGTGAGATTGAAATGAGTTCCCATAGAATCCACCTTCATGGTGGACGTAGAACAATACTATGAGCAACAGGCACTAATTCATCCCTTAGATACTCGAGAGGATTGTTGTTGTCGCATTCAGCAAAAGGTTTCATTCAGCAAAGTCAACTCTGCTACCATGGCAGCAGTTTCATTTTTCATTCCTAGCGTTACATAATCACCTCAAACTCGGTTGTCAGGTAACCATTAAACTTTTTCGAAGGATCGAAGAGAATTTCGCAGGAAATTGTCGAATATCCTTTTAAAGGACACATCAAATATCTGTCTTTGACAGCTGTCAAATTTTAATTCAACAGTTTCATTCTCTTTATCTTCGGGAATTTAAGCAGGGAGCCAAAAACAAATCAAAAAGCGACGAAGGAAAATTAAAAAAGAAGACCAAAACAAAAAGATGAAAAAAAGGTTACGTATACGCCAACGTTGGCATAGAATCCGGTAGGCGGATAAAATATATTCAGCGCATGACTGATCGCATGCGCTTGCAATTTTCACATTGCAATCATCAAAATTTATGTACGAATGATGGTTGAAAGGAACTACAAAAAAAGAAACGAGGACAGAGAGAATGAGATAAATTTAGAATTAAAGAAGACGAGCAAAAATAAAAACAATAACACATAACCAAAACCAAAACAGGGGCGAGAAACTGGATGAAGATTATGACGGAGAAGATGACGAATGGTGTGTATAGGATTCAAGAAGGGATGCTGTAGATGGGGGTGGAAATGACTTCGTCGTTTTGAGGAAGGTCAAAGTAAGAAGACTTTGACAATTCCGTTCTCTCAGACAGTTTTCTATATTTTTTTTTTCATCCATCTTATGGTATTCCGCATCCCTCCTTCCATTTGTCTTTGTTTGAATTGATTGAAATCTCTTCGCGCCTTTGCTACGTTTTTCATTATTTATTGTCAATCATCAGACGGAAAAATTGCCTTCCAGTGAGGTTACATAATGATCTGGGGAACACCATTGGAAGGGTTCACTATACCAACTTGGCTTGGGGAAGGATGTGGCATTCTGTAGCTATATGCTAAATCTTTTACATAGATGTACCTTTTTTTTCTTTTTGGTTTTGATATATAATGTGAAGATTGACAAAATAATAGTTAACAGAAGGCGACTATGAAACAGGAGGAATACTAAATCCCGAGAACCGATTTTAAAGCTGCGACTTCAAATTACGTGTTTGGGGGATTCATTAGAATGTATTATAGGGTGTTCGTGCAATTATTACAGAAAATTCTGGTCCATTAAAGATAATATATATTTATGTAGTGGTTATTCAGGAGTTTACCTTTATTTATGTCTTCAGCCACTAAGAAGATGCGATTGTGGTAAAGGTCTTAAGAAAAATGATTCTTTCCTAAATTGCGATTAATGTTGTAAGCAATGTAAAATAGACAAATCGTGAAAATTCTTCACACTTCGCAAATTACAGCGTGGGGAATTCTGCATTTGTAACTATATAGAGTTACAGATTTACGATTAGCCGAGGTTTAGCTTTAAAGAAAATTTGGAGACTGATCTTGGTATTTAGAGAAAGCGACTTTCCTCAAATTTTAAGTTAACTATTCTGTGTAGATCGTAGACTGTCAATAAAATGCATATAAAAAGAAACTTGCTACTTTGTTTGATGTTCCATGAATATCTTTACTATCAGCTTTTTCTTCTTAATTAATAAGCAACCAGATCTATATTTAACTGCAAACTGTGAAAGTTCGAGCTATTTGTGGTCAGTCAACCATTTTTTAACTCGCAGGTATATATCTATCTAAATGCCATTATCTCTTATCATTGATAAATTTCAATAGTTCTTAGGAATAAGTAGTTAGAAGCGTAATTATTTTGGTCTACAGATTGTAATAGCCCCGACTTCTTGCCATTTAATGGCTAAATCAAACCTTTCGTTCGAGAAGTATATAACTGGAGTTGATGTACTCAAAAATCGTCAGCGATTGATGGAGAAACTGCTTACTATCCTATAACTAGGATTTGTATAGCAGCTCCACAGTCAAATTCATAGTGTAGCGGTTGGCCTACATTATAGTGGTGGTACTCTCTAGCAGCATGAGTAGATCCTAGGCTAAAACGGCAAGTGCACACTTGGCGGATACGCCGATAGAGAAAGACTTAAGGAAGAAGTCTTGATCTCCAGCCATGTAAGAGAACTTCTAACGTCGATGCGAATAAAGTGTAAATTCGATATCAAAAGCTTCATAAGCGATTACTTAACGACTGCTTCTACCAATTCACAAGCAAAACCTACGAACGGTGCCCTAAGTATGACGTGAAAATGGAACCTGTCTGACTCCTGATCGACAAACCGTCAAGCAAATTGATGATATTGCGATTGACGCAGGGCACTTCTCCAGTGCTTTGGATGTGCGAATATTCCCAGCAGGTAAAATCAGTTCACTATCATATTGTAGCCTAGGTACGAATGCAGATATCCGTAATAGCCCAAACTAACAGAATCAATCGTAACAGACCACCAGCGCCTTTTCCGATCGAGTTTCATTTAACTTTAACCAAACTCATTCGACTATAAAGGATCTCTGTTTCACTAAGGTCGGTAATGACAAAACTAAGACCTTCAATGTCAGAAAAGATCTTAAACAAGGCGATGAGGCGATAATTTTTTCTACATGGTTGTTGATACAATTGAGCGAAACACACAATTCTACTCCAGGAGCATCATCTTCAGTTACTCGCATGTGTGCACCCAACATTGTCATAATGGGAAGAATGAAGGAGAAGCGAAGAAGATGGGTTTAACGGTCGGTCTGCGATAGCAGATGAAAAAGCTCTAAGATGCTTCGAGAGAGAAGTTCTTCGGGTAATTTTCGTTCGTCAATGGAGGAGACGTTCCGACAGCGAATTGTGCAGGTTGTACTGTGACGTCCAATTCGTTAGGGAAGCTCTGATAACCAGGCTTAGATGTCTAGGTTATAAAGGAACTAACATAGATGCACAATTGGCCCTGGTCCACCTCTGACTAATCTGACGTAATCATTTCGTTTATTCTGTGTTAGACGTGGAACTGGATACAAAGAAAGAACTCTATTGCCTGGTCTAGTTTGAATTGGATGAACGATTTTCATCTATTCGTGTAAGAAACTAATTATTTAGGAAATAGGATTTAAGTCACTAGGTCATTCAAACGCACAAGACGCCAGATTAAATTTAGATTGGAATATTGACGTCCATATTAATCTAATTAAAGAGGAAAACGAACATAATAAACCTTCGTTTCTACTATTACTTTTCTATTGGAATGGAAAAATATAGAAAACATAGAAAAATAATTAGTACGATCTGGCATATGCTCCTTTAAATGAATACTTTCCTATCAAAAAAAAAAAAATTACTTATTGCATCGACACTTATACATACACTCACCCCATCAAGGAGTAAATGAGTAAAAGGAAATGTCCCGTGAATAACGCCAGCCATAGCAATAGACATGTTTATTTTATTTTATTTTATTTATGTTTTATGTATCTACAATAGAATAAAGAAAAACTTAATAAACCAGAAGACAAAAACCCCAGTTTTTCCACATGGGACACTGGCAATTTTAGGCCAGTAACCCGAATCTTCAGTTTCCGACAGATCTCAAAGGAGCTACACCGATCCCCACATTGATCTAGAGTTTGTATACAGGCTGGTTATACAAAGCTATACCTGGCCTCGTTTTCTCAGAAAATATAATTTAGACACCTGTGTGAAATAACAGGAAAAGATATTCGTTGCTCCGTTCAAATCGGCAACAATTGGGAAACCCGTTTAAGGCCAGAAAAAATTTGCACAGAACAAGAAAATTTTTTACCCTCATTCTTGAAAAGATTATAATAAACCAAATCAATGCCAACCGTTGGACAAAATGCCAACATCGGCAGTTACAACCTTGAAGTTATCATCAGCAAACAAATCTAGCAGACAGAAGTCACTTTTCCCAATC
This sequence comes from Volucella bombylans, assembly GCA_949129095.1. Lineage (NCBI taxonomy): Eukaryota > Metazoa > Arthropoda > Insecta > Diptera > Syrphidae > Volucella > Volucella bombylans. The sequence goes on along the minus strand of OX422142.1, from coordinate 18,787,877 downwards.
AATGCCACTTGAAGCTAAGGAGGCAAAGTCGTGTCTGAAATCAATTAGATGGCTTATTATGAGATTTTCATTAACCCAGACCTAGTTTGTGGTGCATTAGCTGTTATTTAAGTATCCTCGGCTGCTCCACATGAAAAATTCTTCGTTTTGGAGAATATTCTAGTGATCGGAGGTGGAGATGAACATCTGACGAAGAAATGAAGAACTCTTAAACCTCTTGAGATAGAAAGCATTGATACCGGTGCTTCTATCAGAAAAGTCCTTCAATCCAGCACAGAAAAACCAAGTACAAAAGTAAGAATATACTGATGTGATTGGGAGGGGAATTCAACCAACTTCTACTTCACATAAAAATCAGGAGGTGCTTGGCCATCAAGAGGATCAGACTACCTGGAGAAGATGTTTCGCCGAAGTAATGGTTCATATCAGGAAGATAAGGATATCTTATATCAAGGGATGGTCGACCTGCAATGTCATTAGAACTACAGTACCACAAGTAATAAAAATACTTATCTTAGATGTGTAATGCTTAGTTCCATGTGTTTGAAAGGTGTATGTCAACGGAAGAAAGATTCATCCCATATAGTCTAAAAAGGGTTTTAAAACAGAAGCAGCACAGTCATAGCTTCTTGTCTTCATTCTAGTACGATACCAATGGCAACCATTATCGGGAAAATACTATGAAAAGCGTCTTGCAATGGTAAAAAATTGCAACAGCTTTTTCAGATCGAATTTTTCTCTATCTCCCTCGAAAACCTGCAGCATCAATTGGGAGGGAATGTGGCGATGCTGCCAGAAAGCTATCAGAAATGCTGCATCTGATGTGCATAACCTCACAAAGGGTCCACAAACTAGAAACTAATGATTCGACTGTGACTTCCATCATTTGCAGTCAACCAGAAGATGCAGTGCATAACCAGAAGTTAAAAGGGACGTGGCCAATAATATGAAAAGTATAGTCGGCAAGAACGTCTACATGAAAATTGATATTACAGAAGCAGTCGATGCTGAAAACTTGGGAGGACTACTTCTACAGACCATAGGACGAAGAAAATTACGACTATATGGCTGTCAGTTACGAAATGCCATTCAGCTCTAGTATAACAATTCTCCAGGCTAAAATAAAGTGAGAATAGCAATATCGAACAAGTTCATAGAAGGAAATGATCTAGTGAGAAGCATGTATCACCAGATCTGTAAAATTTGGTCAGCAGAATGCATTTCTCTCTTCTTCTCGATCTTTAAGAAAAGAGATCCCTTAAGCTGTGCTCAGTAAAGTGGTAAAATAGGTAAAATAGGGTTTTTTTTTATCTTGACACTCAGACAAAGACTTAGTCCACTATATCCCTTGCTAGTTCGTCTTAATGAAATCATTCAGTCTTCTGAAGAAAGATGAGTAAGCGTTTCAGTGATAAAGTGTCTATCTGCAGTCTTTACGGACAACCCCTTTCTACCCCACCACTACATATTGACTATAGTCGTCAGCAATCAATGTCCTATTCACCAGAATTGCGTTTTATACACAGAATTAGTGATTTATCTACACCGTTTTGTCTGGTCAAGTTACAAATTCCGTGAAAAGTTGCTTACGTGTTACACATTCGCTAACAACTTAATATGTCCATACCAGTACGATGATGGAGCTGGTAAGCCCACGAAGTTCAGTGAAATTTTGCACAAGATCATGGAGAAGATCCAAGAATTCGAAATCAATAGCCATAATCTCCTTGTCAGTTTTAAGGATAATGATAACGGAGATGCTGTACAAGACCCTTACTCTCCAAATTATATAAAAATTCTCATGGTAATTTTGAGTCATAGTCATATGGGAATGCATTTCTAAATCTAGTCAAAAATCTGCACCCATAGCAAAAAATTTGATTCCGTCACAAAGAGCGCATAGATATCTGTGTTCCAGCCTGAAGAATTTTCGAATGTACCCCATTAGAACTATGGCATAAGGGAAGACCACAATACGCAGCGAGTTGAAAGACAGCATCTGCTTAATCGGTGTGCATAATTGGACGCACATAACTAGGGATCCTGTTGGCCAGAAAGCCATGTTGGTTGACGCAGCCGTCAAATGGGACTCCTTCTAGTACGAGTCAGTTTCCACCTCTTCTGAAGAGAAAACCTTCAAGTTGACTGAAAGACTTTTCTAGCGATAGATTACATCAACGACTGTCTTTTTCTGAGAGCTTCAATAAAGACAGAAAACAAAAGCAACAGAGCATCGTTTTGCGGGCAGCCCAAGTTTACCACTGCCTTAAGTATCGCTGCATCAAAACCACAATTGTGTTCATTACAACTTCTTCAATTTACAATGTTAATAGCTGTTCAAGGCTGTGTTGGTTGTTGGCTGGGTTGCAGAAACTGTCAAATGGCGTAACATATTTTCAACGCACCCTTGATGCATGTTGCGTTCCAGGCAACACAACAACGACCCATTCGTAAAACTATTTTGTTACATACAAATAACATACTCTCTTTCGTCAAAATGCAAGGGAAACATTCATCCTGTTTGCAAGTTTTTTCTACCCTGCAAGCACAGCTTTCAAAGCATGCTATTATATCATACTCAATCAAAAAACTAACTTAACTTCATTCTTAAATTAGTCTTCCTCAAGATTACCCTCATCCAAGACAAAGCACTTATCCTAAAAGTCTTCCATAACTGTCCTCTCTCTCCGACAGTGCCATCTATTTAATTCTGTCGTGTATATAAACCAGGTTATCGGATATTTCCGTGATTCACAATTAACTTTATTTTCTCTATTATAATGAAGCTAAGTCACTGAGTAGATAAAAAATAAAAAATAAAAATAAGAAAAAAGAAAGTGAATAACATCCACATCCTGAAGTCAACTCTATCTGACTTCCCATTCGGACACCTGAGATGTAATTAGTGCCATCGTAATTATTTAACTACCACCCAACTTAGTTTAGATACACTCGCACGCTGCTACTACGTCTGATCCATATATTCGTAGTTGTACTAAAACCTTCAACCATGATGAATACAGAACGCTACCAGTCATCGGGAGTAAAATAATTATACACGGACCCATAGATTTTACCACTGCACAGATACTAATTAAAGTATACCCGTGTCTGTTTTAGTAGGGTCTATGCTACTTGTATCTAGATACGAGCCCTCTTAGTCATTCCTTCTATTCGTCCTTATACATTCATACTCGGTTCTGGTATTCGTACTGGCACTCATAGTCGTATACTTTATTATATAAAATTTATTCGCGATGTGCTTTCGATGTTATTCAGTCGAGATTAAAAATAACAAATTTCCTGAACGTAAATTGTAGCACCTGCTGTTTCAGCTCTTCATCTTCTTTTCCTAGGTCTTTTGCTTCATTTTCCTTTTTCTTTACTACCCAAGAGCTCCTTCTCAATGCATATTCGTCTGTATCTGTATCTTTTGCTTCTTATTCTTCTTCTTCTTCTGGAACTACTTGTGAGATAATATGTAACTATATTTTAACTTCCGCGTTTTT
>OX422142.1:18739642-18784168 GCA_949129095.1 Volucella bombylans | reverse complement strand
CGCAATTATACATACACTCTGCAGAAAAAGTTGTTTTTCGGAGGTGGTATTGAAATGTCCACCATTTCCATTGTATTCAGGCATTCATTGAGGTTTTTGTCTATATTCCCTTGATAATAAACCCGCATCTTAAGAAGAGATGCATCTGCTTTTCTTAGCAATCTCCAAAGTGGATATCTCAGTTTTTCATCAATTTTTCTCTGTGGTTGTCATCGGTAGGAATCGGAGGAATCCGAAACTGTTTGTTGCTTCATATGTAAAATTTGCATGTTCGAATAGAATAATCCTAACTTATCCTGGTGTCTGTTTCCATAGAGTGATCTCTGTAGCTCTTGTGAGCCTTCATAGGCATAGGTAATCACTCTCAAATCTCTTGTAACCACACAGATTTTTTGGTAAAAAGAAATCAGCCCTATTATTTGGAAAAAGGGAAATTGACTAATATTTCATCCGGCACTTGTCAGGCTATTTTATAATTGTCAACAGCAGCTACTATGGTTCATCATTCGAAATTATAACCGGCATTCGAGTGTCATCGCCAAATCTACAAGGTGGCGGAAAATTAATCATCTAATTTTGTTTTTGAATCACTTTTTTACTAAATAAAAAAAAAATGATTTTGAGTGCTGGAAATCCTTATTTGGACCTTTACAATTGTTTCTATTATGTGGAAAAGATGATGAGGAAACACTTCATTCACAATATCCATTGTGGCTCGTGCTGTGTGTGCGGTTGCCCCGTTTTGTTGAAACCACATGTTCACCAAGTCCTGCTCATCCAATTTCGGCAGTAAGAAGTCCTTTATCATGGCCCTGTAGCGTGACCGTGACAGTAACAGTGACCGTATTGCCAATGGCGTCCTCAAAAAAGTACCGCCCAATCACTCCTCTCGCGTGAACGCCGCACCGCACAGTGGCTTTGAGTGGATGTAATGGCTCTTTGCGCATCACACGCGGATTTTCAGTGCCCCAGAAACGAAGATTTAGATTATTGACGTAACCGCTTAAGTGGAAATGAGGTACATGATGATTTTCGAAACAAAATCGTCCTCTTCTTTGTTGAGATTGAGAATGGCTTTGCAGTGATTCATACGCGACTAACGGTCAGGAAGCATTAACTGATGCACCGTTTGCACTTTGTATGGGAGCATGTGTAAGTCTTTCACTAAAATTCGCTGTAAAATTCGTCGTTTGGTTGATGTTTCTTCGTTCTCAGCGACATCGGCAGCCACAGCCGCGATATTCTCGGCCCAACGACAAGTCCGGTGGCGGCCACGCCCTGCATGGTCTCCTGTGGTTCCACTGTGTTCGAGTCGAGTAGCTAAGCGCCGAAATGTTTGCCCAGTTGGCGCTACACGATTAGGAAATCGACTTCGAAATACACGCTGCGCTAACACCACCGACGCAATATTGGTCAAAAACATCGACACAATTATTCCACGCTCTTGCGGAGTACAGCGCTTCATTGCCTACTGTTTGTATATTGCAGCTGTCTACTCCACAAATGTGAAATACGATTGGCAATTGCTGAAATGAAGAATAGCGGCAGTACATCAGTTAATATATAAGATGAACGCCCATAAGGCACTTTCTCAAATTTTACGATTTAAAAAAAATCGTCAGTGTGATTAAGAAAATGTTGAGTATTGTTCTAGGTTCATTCCTTGACAATTCTTCTCAAAGGTACAATCCTGACATTTCAGCAAAAATGAAAAAAAATGAGATCACGATGTTTCTCCAAAGCCAAATAGTGGTCTCTGTCAATACAAAACCATCACAATCGGTAAATTCATAATTTTCCAACATCAAAGCACTAATTACTGTTCGAAAGAGGATATCACAAAGAAAAATAAATAAAAAAAAATCTCTAAAAATCCAATTTCACTCGAACGTACGCCCTTGCATCACCAACCGTCAATAATGCAGTAACCTCGGCTGCACTTTATTAAGCCACCCACAGCTATCTTTTTTGCCAACCCCAAACTCCAACCGAATAGCTATTAATCCAACTCAAAGGATGATTCATTTTAATTAAGTACAACGATACGAACATCCAATATTCGATGTCATAATTACGATCCATCAAAGTCCGATACTTTCTGAAGTCTACAAAGTTCCCATGGCAACCTATTTCGGTACAAAGTACCCCATCGTCAAGGATGAGATACAAAAAAAAGGGTCGAATCAACAAAAAAAAAAGAATATAACAAGAAAAAAAATGTATCTGAAATGAAATAATAATAACCAAGCAAAAGTTCACAATTTGTTCATCTCTCACGCAGGCGGCACGATAGATACTTATAGTTTTGAGATATCTTCTCCTACGTAACTTGTATTTTCGCTGCCATTAACAACCGCCACGCCGCACTGTCGGTGGTGATGGGTAGGCGCTTCGATCAGAGAATATAGTATCTCTCTTTTGGATTAACTGCAATCGCAAAAATCCCAGCAATCCATCGATCTTTCTGCTGTTTATTTTTCGTTTAGGTTTCTGCTCTTTCCTTCTTCTTTTTTTTTGTATAAATCTCTAACTGTACGTCTGCCGTGTACGAGTAGATACATGGGGTGCTGTAGCTGATGGCTTTATACAAGGCCTTCAAAGTTAGCCTCCGCAATAAATATCTATTAAAACGTCGATGCGATGCCTGGGTTCCTTTACTGTCTTTACTTTTTGTGTGATGCGAGTATGGCCCATGCTGTCTGCCAATGTGCTCGGTCATCATCATCTAACTTCTCCAATTCATTTCATGTTTCATCATTCAAGTTTAATGAAAAAATATCGCCAAAGGGATGGCTGAGTACAAACGCTAGATAATATGACTCTAAACAGATGTTGCTGAGGCAATTGAGGATTGAAGTTGGATTGAGATGGAGATGGCGACAGAAAGTGGACGTAGCATAGGTACTTTGTGGCAGAGCTCTTAGATGATTGGATAACTTGGAAAGAGGAGTACACTTAATAGACTGGTTTAACGCAAGTTTTATTGGATTCTGTGAAACCAATCAAAAAGTATGCGTTAAGTGGTGATTCTAAAGATGAAACCTAGTTACGTTGCAGCAGAGAATTTTCTGTGAATTCGTTCTTTGAAAGCTTCCCATATTTAAATATATCTTCAAGGATAATTTACATAGTTAAATTTCATGTGCCTCGAGTGGGTATTATGACAATGAAGGTGAACTATTCGCATCCACTTTTAAGGAAATTGTTCAATCGCTCAAAGCTCACAAAAAAAAAAATATATAGAACAATTCAGAAACGGAAACTATAAGGCCAAAAGATAAATTGGGTAAATTTCCTCATTACTCCCTAATTTTTGGGCTATCCGTGCAGATAAGGCTTAAGGTCAGGTGGATTACCTTGGTACAGGTGCTCTTGGGAGAAGTAAAATTGAAAAACATCAACTCTTCATAAGTCTACACCAATTAAATGTGCAGATACAAAGAAACAATTGACGGTATTTTATAAAGATTGGGGGACATCGAGAAAAGGCCAGTGAAAACTTCACAGCTAACGTCATTAAATGAAAATGGGGCACCAGACTATTGCAAATCGAAGTCAGAGGCCAAGTCCTAGATAAAACATGTCCTGATTCAAAACGAAGAGATGGAACGAAATAGAACCCGAACACGGACGAACGATTTAGTAGTGATTTTATACAGCTGTGGAGTCTAGGCTGCTCCACTATTTCGAAAATGGTAGATGGTAGGGGTACACCGATATCATGGTGCCACAGACACGATGAGTAATTCCATTAAAATAGCTTCAAAGACAATAGCAATTCTAGGTACGTACCCATTAGTTTGAGAAATTAGTTAGACTATATACAGTGGACGCAGGATAATAATGTTGTAAATATAATACTAAACCGGACACTTGATCCACAAAACTTTAGATAAATTGTAGTTCATCTATGTCTAGTTCTATGTCCAAATTTGTTCAAATATTCTCTGTAGGTAGAATATTTGACATAACTTCCACGTAATCTACAATACATAATAGAGATATGGTCCGCCGAGCTTCTTTCATAAAATAGCTTTGTACCTTCCGCTATGATGTCCATTGGAATCATGCTGGTAACAATGCAGGCTGCGTCATCCGCTAGGGATCTTAATGTAATGGAAATATATTGCAAATATACGTCAGCTCACTTCCTGGCGCCTTGACGGCTAATTCAATACCCCACTATGGGCTTGCGTATAGAATCAGAGTCATGAATGTGGCGGTTTTATCTTCCATCGTTCGGTACTAGTCTGGCTAGTGTGACATGTACGTCGACTGCTTTTGCAAAGTGTGCCTGCTTCGCTTAATCTAAACCTATTATCCTGGAATGGAGAAGTAATTTGTCCTGGTACACTAAGGACCTCAATCCCGCATTATTTCGTGGATCTCAGTATTGACTACTTCTATAGCCGAGTGTGTCTTCCTTAAACTATACTGCTGTCTGTAATCTGTTCTAGTATTTGAAATGGAGCCACATGCAGATGGCTACGTATGGTTTCCCCTTCTTTTGAATTTTTATTTTATGTGCCATTGAATGCGGAATTTTCATAGATACTAGTAGCAGGTACTATAGGCATGCGAAATTCCCCGCTAAAAAACACCTCTATACCCATCAACAACTCTCTCCCTGGGACTGCTGTTCGGTAATACTTCGCGGGGCTCTTTCGTATGATTATTGTGCTGTATCTTTGATGCCGCCTCTTGGGTTCTTCTCAGGGAATTGGTTCTTTGCAGCTCGTTCTGAACATGCACTATAAATAAGCAGATCTCTATCGAGTAGCCCTTTGATAACTCTTGTGACCTACGAAGACTTCCGGACTTTATTCTGTCTTCTGCCAAGCGTTTGCAGTAAAACACCATCCTCCTCATCATTTGGAGATTCTGGGCATAGCAGCGAATCATAGTGCCCAAAACTATACAGATATTTCCGATAGACCACGTATTCGGATAGGAATTTAGAATTTGGAAGGATAGATGGTAGTTACAGTCCCTGCTTACCCTAGTTGACTAGAGTTTAATGACGGTAATTAGCTTAACTTACGAGTAGTTGAAGCTTTCCCATCTAGCTTGCGATTTTGCTATCTATGCTGCTCTTTCTTCCTCTTTCTCTATTTTGAACTCCTACCAGTTCCAGTATCTCCTGCATCTAATTCAAAGAGATGTCAACGGAGATTATTTCAGTTAGCAAATAGGCTGCTTCGTCGGAGATAGTTTCAAAGTAGCTGAAAATCCTAATTGCGTAGAAGACAACAGTTTCCTTTCCAACTCTTTCACCGCTAGTGAACCCGAACATACTGAGCATAAAGGGTCAACGATAGCAGAAACCTGCAGCCGTAAGAGGGCCACTAATATTCGCAAACATCCGAGTGAGTTCCGCCTTTATCAGCGATACCTTCTTGCTGGCAGATATTTAAGTGGCTCTTTGAATTGAACGTTTTGTTTCCAACCAGCCGCTGATCTTGTGAAATTGCTAGGTTACAATGACCAGGGAATTGTCCTCAGCTAATCCGATCATTTTCTCTCCTTCGAAGTTAGTCGCCGAACTTCATCATACATTATATTCCAAACGAGAGGAATTGAGGATCTATCGGAAGCCATATACTCGTAGTATTTAACGCCATCATGAGTATGATAATATTTTAGCCTTCTATTGCTGAAGTAATATGTGAGTTTCTTCAGTAGATAGTGTGGTGCATCTATTCTAGAAAAGGACCTGTTAATATATTACCAGCTCGCCGAGTTAAAGGTACTCTTAACACCAAGTATAATTACTGCACAATACTTCTTTATCCCCCTTTGTTTCAAAGATGTGACTGGCAATGAACACTCGAATACTTTATCTGCTTATCGACTCTTGAACAGTCGCTAATGACGACTTTGAGATAATCAGCCCCTTTAGTTGAAGGCTGATCTCTTTTTGACTCCTCCAAATTTTAGCCAGATTTCAGCCAGCTTTTACAGTGCGTAAGATTTTCCGTAGAATACTGCTTTCGTATGCTTACATATAATTGAATACATTCCCCACTAAACATTGAACAAGAACTTTTAAAGCAGTTCCATTTTATTTCTTCGCCCTTCACTTCCGAATGAATAACGTCTAAAGCTAGCCATATCCTTCATATCACTTTCAAGTATCCGCGGAATGCAATCAATCTTTCATTATTACGTTCAATGCGGTTAATTAAGGTCATTAAGGATGCCGAAAGAGATTTCAAACTCATCTCAACGTTCAACTTTTACAAAGCTTTTGACGTTCGTTGCTATAGTTTCAGAAAGTCGGAAATTTTCTTTGGCCTGTGTGCTATCCATTCTATGGTTTCCATCAGGTTTTAAGGTACAACATAACTGTATCAGGACAAGCACCCGTACACTTCTTGTCAACGTTTCTGGTTTTACTTTGGGCGAGGAGTTAGGAGAGGAGTATTCCTATTAGAACGTTTGGTTACCCGAAATTTAGCACGAAAACGCCGAAGCAGGTTATGTAATTACTTTTCATGTCGAGGACAGGCGCAGTGGGTTTGGGTAGGAAGATACGCGTGTAAAAAAGGCACTCTTTGGTTGCCAGGCAAATCTATATCCATATCCATATAGTTGTATGTGTACCTATATTTTAAGTACACACTCGCATCCAGTTACATGTGTATCAAAAAGACCACATGCGGCTTTATTCTTACATCGCGTAGATGTTTGTTCATATTATCTACCCGTCGGCACCTATTATGTATCAAAGCCACAGAAGTAGTATACATATATCCATACCGATCTATAAATATACAGCGACCCTCTTGTGAAAATTAACATTGCGTCAATAGAAAATTCCAAAACCTGACAACGCCACTATTATTACCCATACCCACGGCCGTCGCTACCGCTGCGATACTACCATCATCACAGTCATCCTTTAACCCACTCAATCATCTCTATATTCACGCGAGAGGGTATTCAATTGCTACAATTGTGTTGCTTCAGGAGGGTAGGGAAGGATCAGAAGCCAATTTGTTGGTTTCGGGGGTTGAGTGGGCGGAAGGTTACACTGGGTTTGATGTAATTAAACAAATCTAAAGCCACATCGTGTTCTAATAGTGTGACTAGAGATTAAGATTTTATACTCTTGATGTGTGGAAATTTAGTCACTTTCCGGTAAAGGGTTTGGTCGGGTGGAAGATATTAAATTCAGAAACAGGATGTTGGAAGGCATTGTATAAGATGGAGATTAGGGATTTGGTTTGAGTGAGATTTAGGTGATGAATGAACCCTAGGCAACTTAGGGGTGATCTACTGATTTCTGATAAAATTGTGTTTTGTGTACTGTGCTGACAAGAATATTGGTATCACTTAAGCTGACAGAAGAGACATGGTATACACAACCATCGACTTAAGCTCGCTCTAAGTCGTGGTATATCTTGAATAGCATGATAACAGTAACCTCAACCTCAACAAATGTAGATGCTATAGTCGAATAGTAGGTAAACGTAAAAATATGTTACTTCGGAATTTATTAAAGATTCCTCTTTAAAATAGAGCCTTGAAGTTCGAATTTAAGATTTGAGCATAATAAAAGTTCGTGGAAAAAAAAAACTGCCAAATCTAGTGGGCCAACGCCTTTCGTTAGCAGTAGTAATTTTCCTTTAAAATTTTCGTAAGAATTCTAAAGGATTCATATGGAATCAGTCAGATTCTATTGAAAACATACAGTGGCCCAAACTTGTTCATTGTCCATTACACTCTATTGCAGTACATTTTACTGGAAATTATCTGCCTTTTGTAGAAGGATGACTCAACGCTTCAGTGCTAAGATTCCAGTACCTACCACATCAACGCTGTAGTACCTGTAGCTTGATGTATTTTAAGCCCAGGCGCTCAGAGCCATAACATGTTATATTACTTTTGCCTACTTAGGTACTTGATTTCTGTAACTATTGTGCAAAGTGAAATGCCCGGTAAGCAATCAACAGTCTTTCCTACTAAAGGACAGGAGGAAGTCAATAAAGTCTTAAAAATGCCGGGAGTCTTCCTTTTTGGTATTTAGTTATATTCACATGAAACCAAACTGCCAAAGGAATCAGTAACGGAGGAAATAGGCAGCCCTATCGCAGGTTGTCCTCTGAGTCTTGCCTCTGGCGACCTCATTTGCTGTGATACGATTTTGAATTAGGATCCAAACAAACTCAGTGAATTCAACCTTCTGACCGCATTCAGAAAAGCCCTGCATTTCCTAAACTGTGCTGGAATTGGTAAGAGGACGCATGAAGGCCGTAAGTGCAAATTGGCTGTCGCTACAGACGCAAATTGCTGTCTACAATAGATGCGATAGAGGTTTGTGGCTTTTCTTTAGATATTTAAAAATTGTCTAATGTCAATCCGAAAAGAAAATTCAGCAAATTGTTTCCTCATTTGATGATGATGATATAAAGGCCTATTGACTAAGTCAGTGTTTGGAAAAAATAAAAACCTAGATACATTTACAAGCGTGTCATATTAAAAAGATTAATAAATTTCTTAAATGTCGTGAATCTGGTTTGTTTCTTATACACATTCCTCAAGTGACAAAGTTTCGGGCAAACCCACAAAACTGAGGTATGTCCTCGTCACCGTCCGCGAAGTACGGTATGGGTTTGATCAACAACTACGCCTACTAACTTTGACACTTATTTTGTTTCATATTGCCCAAATGTCAAAAAATCTTGTCAAGAAATCAACATCGTGTTTGATGGCTTTATCCGTCATCATGTCGCTGACAGTTACGACGAGCTCACTTACAGCTTCGTTGATAGGAGCTAGTTCTGAGCTGATTCTGATTTGGTTACCTATAAAAGAACATTCAAACATAAGAAAAAGGGTCTCTGTTTTCGACTCAGTGGAAGTGTCATCAAATGTCCAAATCTCCTAAGTGTTGTGATCTGCTCTTTTGGGAATTTTGATCAACCTGCTGGTTTTAGCTAATGCTTCGATATTTTCGTAAATATCCTTATAAGATTTTGCATTTCAAATAAGCTTTTCATATTCTTTATACTTGGATCTGCATATATACTGCAGATATCGAATTTTCTTTCGTAATCGCTGAAAATCTGCGTTCCCTCAAAAGGACAGTCTTTAGGAGGTTATTCCTCGATATAGACGTCAACGTTCACATTGACGAACTTGCTAATATCCTTTTGAAAGCGTGGCCAGTAGTTTATCCTAAGAAAATGATTATTCCCCTCTACAAGTATATACTCGAACTTGTGCCAGCGAATCTCGAAAACATATCTCGTAGGCATCTGGTGTAATTGCCTTCAGGATGTGTCCTTGAAGTGGCAATTTGTGATTCGAGAACAGCAACAAGTCAGAGGGCAGTTGCTCGATAAGTTGGTTGGTTTTTTAGTCAAAAATTCGCGTAGAAGAAGTGATATGTGCGTTGGTGCATTAACGTGATGCAATAGCCAAGTATTGTTTTACCACACATTTTGTCCTGACGCATAACTAAATTAACTATTTGTCTAATCGGATGGAATATTTAATGCACTACACCATAATATTAGCAAAGACTGTGAGCCAAATTTTGATTTTTGAGTGTCTTTGATGCACTTTTTTCAGTCTTTAAATGAAATTCAGGTAATTTGTCATAATCATCGTCACGCGTTGTGGCAACAAGCATTGATGTGGTAAATATTTCAACGGGCAGAGAAATGTAATAGCCCCTACACTACAAGCACTTAAGAATAATTTCATCAAACTTCAGAACTAAACGCAAATCTCACCATAAAATCATAAAAATCATCAAAAATCAAAAAATGAAAAATCCACGATGGAGATCAGAACACAATCTCAGATGTTCCGAAAAGTTTCAAAAGTCCGATAATTTTTCCACTACACAAGAAAGAAGAATACAATAACCCATCAAACTACAGAGGCATATCCATATCAAATACATCGGCCAATCATTGTAATGATTTAATTTACAAAAGGCTAATACAATGGGTCACAAATAATACAGTGTTTTATGAATTCCAAGCAGGATTTAGGAAGAATTACTCTACTAACGGCCCAACATTTACGCTATTTAATATGTCGAGTTTTATATTGTAAAATGAAACACAAAAACATACAAATTCGATGCCTTTTTTGTAGACTTTCGAGCAGCATTCGAATCCATTGCCTGTGAAGAGCTCTTCTAGACATTGTATTGGAATGGAATCTCTAGTAAAATTTTTAACATACTGAGATCAATGTATGGCACATATTTGGTATGGAGATTTTGTATCCGTGGAATTTACAACTGCAATGGGAAAGATGCATCCTTATCTTAAGTGCATTAAGATGCAGTAGATGGAGGAATTGAGTTCAGCCGGAGGAAGATTGATGTGCTTATGTATACCGATGACATCGTCTTTCTGAACCACACAATAGAAGGTATGCAGTTGATAATTAATAGACTTGAGGAGTATTGTAAGAAGTGGAACTTGTTTGTCAACCGGGAGAAGTCGAATATAGTCATATTCAGGAGTGGCGGTGGAGAATATCTCCTCGAAATGAAAACTGGACCTACCAAGGTGATCATATCGAAGTCGTAAGAGTGTACAAATATTTGGGAGTCTTGATCACGTCTAATTTCTGGATACTCAAAAGCTACACTTTAATTATTTAGTGAAAATTATGGCCTGAGAATGAGGGAGATTGCCGAAACCAGTACTTTTGAGTGATCTATCATCGGGAGGAAACCTCGTTCAAGAGTGAGAGAGACTAGAGTCCAACTGCGGCTTGAATTTATCTTTTACATCCGATGAGGAGTCTACAATTTTATGAATGAAGTTCAAATTGATACCTACTGGAGGAAACAAGCCGTACAATGTTTCAGAAATTAAGCTGTGTAGTCGTCTTTTGGTTGAAAATAATTGTCTCTCTACGTTCTTAGAATAGCTTGTACCACTCGAAAGTTCTTTAACGCGACAAGCAATTATGTCCAAAAATATTCTGCAACATTTCGTGCGTTTTCGTTGCGAAATACAAAATCTACCGACTTATCTTTTATTCCGACGAATGAACAAACGTCGGCTGATGCGTTTTTCATACTTGTTTCATAGCCCGCGCTTTCCCAAGCAGTCCAGGTATCTTCTTCCTTTATCTCTTCGATAAGGTGCGAGGTTTCTTGAACTTCTAACTTACTCCGTATTCATATTTGAGTATTTACCTGAGTCATTTTGACTACCCATTTGTTCACCGCTCATTGCTGGTGAGGAATATGAAGAAGCAGTGCTCTATTTCAAATTACAAATCGGTCAATTGATTTCGTTTGAATGTAGAGACCTCTGAATTTTTACACTTGTCTCGAGCTCTTGATACTTCTCTTGTAGGTTTATAAAACCGGTCTTACTGAAGATTTAATAGCCGTAGCTAGGATGCAAATAATCTACAAGGTACAGGTATATCAAAATCGCTAAATAGTGGACTGCTGGAAAGCGTTTTTTCTGAAAGAAACTCACTATGCCAGACAAACTCCTGTATTGAACCTTGGAGGCCATTTTGCATATTTGACGATAGAATAACATTGAACTTAAATTACTCCACTTATACAGGTAAAGTGTCAGATAAACTTTCATTTACCTGAAAGTATATCTAAATCCGTTTTTTCTCGTTTAACTCTTAATTGACATCAGCAAAGTCCGACATGTATCTGCTGTTGTTTCAACAGTCCGGCAAATGGAGATCTGTCTTTTTTATAGAAACTTTATCCACTGACCGCCTTATCCTCAAGGCCACAACAACGTTAAACTATAAAAATATCCATGAATAATGAATGAATAGACTCATCCACACAGTAGCTTTGTATTTATAAAAGAAGGAAAAAAAAACTCTTGCTTGCTCAATTAGAAATGCAATTAAGGCATTTTCCTGCGTCACATGGATTAGTCTCAAAGGCTTTATCGTCACGCATTAAAATGCAAAATGTCTAGCGATTGTTTTTTTTTTCTAATTTGTTTTGTATACTCTATACTGCTCTATACTCGGTACCTTAACCGTACCTATAAAGCACTGAACAACATCCTTCCACTTTCATAAACAGAAAACTAAACAAAAACAAAGCCAGCGAATAAAATGGAGTTCCAGGGCAATAATGTTAATAAAAAAAAAGACACAGAACACCAACAAGTACAGGCTCAAGGATGAGAGACTATACTACAAAAACAAAGTGCAACTTAATGGTAGTCACATGCCGTATAGATGTGCCGACAGATTCACTTCAAACTCAAAAATTTGACGCTTCGACGAGCACAAAAGTGCGCCAATATATGTACGAAAGCATGAGTAAGAGCATATTCTCTTGCCATCCCTGGTTATTTGTATTTATTGCACAGATATGCGTTCAGAGCACGTATCTTCCTATCTCTTCAGACACAAATGCTTACGGTTGTACAGTTTGTTTGTGTTCACAGGCATACGCCGACACCGGATACATCCATCTGCTATACCACCCATCGTTTGCCATCTGCACACATTCCTGACTCTGCCGAAAAATGAGAAATATCTGCTTTGCACATAGCAGGGTAACTAACGGTAATTCGACTTCTAATGGTGTGTATGTGATTATATTGGTAAAATGTTATGTCGTGCATGGTTAATGCTTGTTGAGCCTGAAAATCACCTCGGTCAAAGGTTTTCACTTACTCTCTTGCTTTGTAGCTCTGTAGCTGTAGCTCTCTAGCCCTCAGATCAGGTTAAGCGGCGTTTTCAATAACCCAAACCGCATTTACTTATCCTAGTCAACTGTTATCGCATGCATGGATATATTTTAAATAATAGATAAATGCGTGCATACATACAATATTGACAGTTAACTGCAATTTAGGATTTTATTGACCTTAAAATCGTGGTTTAGGTACTCACAAAATGGTTAGCTTGATGCATAAGTACGGTTTTGTGGACTACGAGTGGTGCTCAGGAGATTATTATGGCCGATTGCTTATTGAGCGTCACGGGGATAGAGATGATGAAGTTAGACAAGTATTGCCAACAATTTTGAAGTGACCTCTTCTAGTTTTCTAGGACAATATTTAATAACACATTTTACTTGAATTTCTTTAATTTTTGGACACAAAAACACACGTCGATTGATGTATAGACAAGACTTCGACTTGAAAGGTGGTATATTATGTGGCTAGACTGATGGATTTGTGCATGTAAAAATCTGAGAAGATGGAGGTTGATTTATTGTTGAAGATTTTGCATTTTCTTCATTCGTTTCGTTCTAGAATCAGGCGATAGAATTCGACGTTGAAGTCATTCTCAGATAGCTGAATATCGTTTATGAAAGAAGGCCGTAACGCAGAGTGACTCACTAATGCAGAAACTGGTATTTAGCTCTTTCTATTGTTGAGTATCTCGTATGAGGGTAAAGCAAATTGCAGTCTGCATTCAGAATAAGTCTATAGGTATAAAAAAAATAGAAACACTTCAGTGAGGTTTGTGCAGGCTGCTCTTTGCGTTAATTTTTCAGTGTACGTAATCAAACGACTCTACACAATAATTGACATTATTCTCACGAAAGATGGCAACTATAGCCGACTACCACGGAAAAGGGACTTTGTTCCAAATTAGACCAACGCCAAAAAGCAGAAAAAGTCAAATCTCCGAAGGTGAAATCTTCCACATTTGAAAATGTCTCTCATTCTCTTGTCATTAGGAGTCGGCAGAAATTATAGGACCCTCCTCACTGTGTGTAAAATGATAAGGCAAGTTGGGAAGGTCAAACGAATGGTTTATTTTTTATGTTGAGGATGAAGGGATTGAAGTTGCATTCAGAATCATTTATCTCGAGTTGTAGAAGATTATCGAGTAAATAGCAATATTTTTAAAGACTATCCTGATATTAAGAATAGAGGCCGTTGGTATCACGGTGGTTTCACAATGGACGTGCTCCCAACCACACTAACCAAACCGTACCAAACCTAACCTTTATCGATGCGGGGAAGTGCTATATGTATAAATACCAGAGAATTTGTGTTCGATGCCGTATACCGAAAAAATTAAAATCCGAGGTTGCCTGTCTTTTAGCGGCTGATGGTAAACCTCTGAAGGCGACACCTTGTTCCTATAAATGGTTCTGTAATTCGCTTGTTAGCAATTGTTGGAATTTCAGTTCTATATAAGGTACGGAAGGATGAAGTATTGTACTATACAATAGCAGCCTGTATTGAGCAAGCTCTTAATATCCTCACTTCTTAGATGGTGCAGATGACCGGCATTGAAGGACATTTAAATGTATATATGGTCGGTCATGTCGGTCGGTTTGGATATTCTTGCAAGCACGGGTAGCTGGTAGAGAACCGTTTCGAAGAAATTTTCAAGATCTTGAAGAAGAAGTCACCAAGAAATAGTTTTGTGCTGGTGAATACGGTGGAGAGATTTCTTTCTCCTTTATATCTCAACAGCTCCTGCCAAATTTGTTGAAAAAACAGGGGCATGTAGTATGCTAATTATACTAATTCTGATTCTTTTTGATCGCCTTCAACATAGGGTACCTTTGTAAATAGCCAGTGACATATGCATATATGTCTTTAGATATAGAAAAGATATCTTGTGTCTTGTAGCAACCTCATCAGCTTTCAGTTTTTCTCACTACAGTCCAAGTCGTCAAAACACGGTGTAAGTTTTCTATAGCTACTGTACTATCATTACAAATGCAGATATATTATCACACCCCGCATGTTTGACTATCAACATTAATTTGAAGAAATTCAGTGCGAGTTATTCGAAGACTACAAGAACAGATCGAAACAGGAGTGAGGTACGTTGTATTGGATATTATGATTCATTGAGACTTTCGTTCATAATTTGGGTTTTCTAACCAAATTCGATAGACCCCTTTAGGTGACCTCATTCTAGCGGTGGTGGGGTAAAAGCAAAATGTGGAGCAATGTGGGTTTGAAGACTTTAGAAATCGGACACCCCAATTAATTTGCCTCGTTTGAAATCTTTATATTAAAACTACGTGCACTTCAGAGGCTTGAAATGAGTAGTGCTGGCTCTTAAAACATTCCACAATAAAGTTAGTTTCTATTAGATCAATCGTTTATTCATCAGAGTTCATTCAGGATAACTAAGATTACCCCACTTAGCTGAAACCGATTAGATTGGAAAGAAGAACCTAATAAGGTTTTGGAGATTTGCATGTACGACTATGTTTCTTCTAACATATATTCCTATGTCGAAGGCTTTTATGGATTATTCTCCTCCTTAAAAAACTGCTCACTTTCTTTTTCAGATTATGTATTGCGACTTTCCTTCAAGGAGTTTTGACGAGCTCGATGGTTATATATATTGCACCAAGGACAGGAAAGAGGCTTAAAACCTGAAAAAACTCCGTTAGTCTTACAAAGCGGTAGACAAATGCATCGTGGTTAGATAGCGAGCATTGAAAAAGAATATAACATCTATTCTATTGAGCGAATTCAAAACCATCAAGCATATGTATTACGTCTACTTCCATGGCAGTCATAAAAGTCGTCAGTTGAAGCTTAAGCTAGCCACATGGCTATTCTTTCAAGTACTGCTTTTGCCTCTACTTGTGCCTTAATCAAAATTAACATTACAAGACGCTAGTCAGAAATCGATTGGAATTTAAGAATGATGCTATCACTAATAACTCTTTGAAGTGTATACAGATTGGTCTAGAATGATGAAAGACATATGTGAAAGTTTTCTCTTACTTACATCTACAATAGTCACCGCATTACTATGTCTTCCTAAACCCTGTAGCGGAAGTCTCGTCTTTTTGTGATCAAAAAGGAATAACCACCGTGTGGCGCTCCCATTGTTCCGATTTGAGTTCTGTTTTTTTTTTTTTGCTAAGTTGGTAAATCTGTTGTTGACATTCCGTCTAAATCTTAGCGTCATAGCTTGACATTTGCAAAAGTTACGTAGCCAAGAGTACATCTATTTGTGTGTGTGTTGGCGATTTTTTACAATTTTAGAAATGGATTTAAATGTGCAAAAACGCACTTGTATTAAATTTTGAGTAAAAAACGGATTTAATGGTGCGGGATCGGTGGATATGTTGGAAAAGTGTTTCGGCAACAATTCTCTAAAGAAAAAGGTCGTTTACCAGTGGCACGAGCGGTTCAAAAGTGGTCGTGAGTCAATCGAAGATGATGAACGCAGTGGCAGACCATCGACATCGAAAACCGACGAAAACATTGATGGAGTAAAAGAAATGTTGATCAATAACCGCAAATTAACCATCAGAGAGATAGCGGAGGACTTGTACATTGCCTATGGATTCGTCCAAGACATTTGGGTTTCCGTCGTGTGCAGCAGAGTTGGTGCCAAAAGACCTCAATTTCATGCAAGAAAGAGACCGTGTTGTCGTCGCAAAAGAGATGATTTTGCGAGGCTGAATCCGATCCCACATTCAACATTCATTACTGGAGACGAGACGTGGGTTTATGAGTACGACATGCAATCCAGACATCAGGCAAGTGAATGGCGTTCACCAAATGAGCCGAGACCAAAAAACCACGTCATTTTCAGTAAAAAAAAGAAGGCAATGCTCACGGTTTTCATGGATTACAACGGTGTAGTGTACCATGAATTTTTGCCAGAAGGCCAGACAGTAAACAAAGAGACGTTTGCGTGAAGCAATTCGCCGAAAGAGACCAGAATTGTGGGCAGAAAACTCGTGGATTTTGCAACAGGATAACGCACTGTCGCACAGTGCCATCATTATTCGTAATTTTTTGACGAAAAATGCAACAAATACCATCCACCAGCCACCGAATTCACCTGGTTTGGCTCCCTGTGACTTCTTTCTGTTCAATCGAGTTAAAAAACCACTACGGGGAACGCGTTTCAGCAGCCGAGAGGAAGTAATGGAAAAATCGCAGGAAGCACTGATGGACATACCGAGAACCGAATATAAAAAAATGTTTCGAGGATTGCATCAAGCGCTGGATAAGTGCGTTGCAGTCGATCGGAATTACTTTGAAGGGGATTTAGATTAGGGGATTTATGAATAAACTTGTATTCTTAATTTTCTGAATAAATTCCGAACTTTTTGATCAAGGAGGTACATATAAATATAAAAATGTTTTTCACTAAAAAATTATGGGTGATAAGCAATTTCTGTTTTCATATTAGTTTTTAGGGTGCCGAAATACATCTAAAACACCCACAAATTAGAGATGCCACGAATATTCGGCTACCATTCGGTATTCGGCTACTTTTTAACAATTTGGTATTCGGTAATCAGCAAACAATTGCGTGTTTCCTCATAAATTAGACCTGCTTCCGAATATAGCCGCTCACTATATACACTGCTACCGGGAGATGATAAATAAATCTTAGCAAATTCTGCTAGGCTTGGATACTGTTTTGCGTTTGCTGACCACCACTTGTAAGGGTTTGGTGTCCGATCTAGGCGAAGAGTTTTCATGTAAAAATCAATTTCATTTGCAATTGAACTTTTCTGTTCCACATCTTCATCCGCGTGCATATTTTCTGTAGCGACTTCCTCAAAACAGTTCCAGAAACTGTCATGTATGTACATCTATGGTTTTATCATTTTCATTGATTTCTTTTCTTTCGAGACGGAGATGAAACATCATCGGTGCTATTCTCAACACAACTCTTTTTCAGAGCGTCTAAAAGAATTTTTTTTGCTCTTTGTGTTTGAACTAATCCCAGAAAACTAGTTTTGAAACTTGGGTCAAGAAAAGTGGCAAACAGATATTTGTCATTCTCATTAAATTTGAACCGCTCTTCAAGTTCAGCTTGTAGTGAGAATCTCATTCTCAATAAATTTGGTGTTCTCTGTGCTGTATCTTACTTCCCCAGGTATTTAAACAGCGTCATAACATGTGGAATCTACTCAGAAATACAGGAAATATCCCAGCTGTACAAGGGGACAGTTCGCTTTTGTTCTAGTAATCGCTCCATTAAAATAGTGTGTTGAATTCCAGCGTGTACTTACATCTTGCACTAATTGGTGGTCTGGCAAATTAAGTTCTTGACGAATGTATTTAAGCTTTTCTTGTGCTATACCAAAGTGGTTAAAATGGGTGACGATTCGTCTTGCAGCAACTACCATCTGTGTTTTTTCCAATTGAGACTTTAGCAATTCCTCGAGGGCCCGTTGTAGTAAATGAATAAAATACTTGGCAGAACCATATTCAGGGTCTTGTACATCTTTTATCATATTGGCTCCATTGTCATGGACAAGAAAATGTATCTCGCTATGTAAAATATTCCATCTTTCTGCAATAGTATTGAGTCCTTTTGCGATATCGGTACCAGTATGTGAACCAGCAAACGGCTTCATAGCTAAAACGGCATGTTCAAGAATAAAATCTGGATTTGATTTGATTTGATTTGAGGCCCGGGTCAACCCCGGACAGTTTATTGAAAATGTTTAATACAAACATAACATATAACTTAACAAACTAAACTTATAACTACTATTTCTACTTAAGCTAAAGGTCTATTGACGGGAAAAATGGTTATTTAAGGAATTTCGAAGGGCTGGACTGCTGCAGTGGAAATCGAACACTTGACTTATCCAAAGACAGGAGACCGAGTAGTTTTAGTCGATTTACATAGGTGAGTAAAATAATGTGGTCAGACCATGGTGGCCCACGTAATGCAAAACGCAGGAATCTACGCTGGACAGCTTCAATGCGCATAATATGTAAGGAGACCATATCTCCCTGGCGTACTCGAGAAGTGGACGAACAAAGGTTATGTACAGGGATTTGGTGACATAGGGATCGGAGAATTCTTTTGACCATCGTTTAACAAATCCGAGAGCGGAGTTAACATAGTTGCGAAAATTAAGCTGTGTATCACAAATGGCACCCAAATCCCGCATTGAAGTAACTACAGCTACTCTTTGATTTGATAAATGCGGGTTGGAAGTGTCAAACGCCTTCAGGAGTAAGAAATGGCTTGGCATTTTTCTATGTTGAGCTCGAAAAAGTTTTTATGGCACCATATCGAGAATCTATTAAGATCATCTTGTAAAGGTGGAGAGTCAGAGAGGCTTGAGATCTGTCTATATATTTTCATCGGCATAGATAGATATGTGGGAGTGCTTTATGACGTTAACAACATCGTTAATAGTTAAAATGAAAATTAATCGACCGCTATGACTGCCTTGTGGAACACCCAAAGTGGCGAAAATTGGGTCTGAAAAATGGAAACGAATGGGAGCGTTTTTTAATGTAGGAATTAATCCAAGAGGTCAGCCTAGGTTCGAAACCAAGACCTTTGAATTTAAATAGAATTAACTTGTGAGAGATTTCTTCAAAGGCCTAACTGAAGTCTGTGACAATTCCATCAATTTCTTTCCCTTGTTGATCTGCCTTTAAGAAAACCATGTTGGTTGGTTGCAAATATCAATTTACATTGAAAATATATTGCACCATAAACAATACTTTCAAAAACCTTGGGGATGCATGATAGTTTAGGAATGCGGCGATAATTGGAGATATACAATTTGGAGATATAAAAGCGCTTTTCCACAGATGAGGAAAGAGCCATTCAGACAAAGATAGTTTGAAAATAGTAGTGAGGAGATTAATTAGATTATCAGCACATTTTTTCAAGGTAACTGCGGGCAATCCATCAGAACCTGGGGAAAAGTCGTCTTTCAGTTTATGTATTTTGTCTAGTAACTGCGCCTTTTAGGGTCTGAGAGGATGGAAGATTGCATTTGGCTGAGATATCTTTGGTAACGATATTCAGCAAGTTGGGAGAAGTGATTGTAAGCTAGGAGGTAGTTTTGTTGGTCAAAGATATCCAATGCGCAATAAAACTTAAGAAACTCTGGTTGTTGTGCTGTCATGTCCACATATCAGATGTCACGGATAGTGCTATTGTTCGTGAAGTACTAGCTTCGATTTTAAAGCAAATTCTACTATACATATCAGGAATAATTCTCTCGGTCATGTAAATGCGACAAGGTATTTTGTGTTGGGGTACTGCCTTTTCCATGAGCCTGTTAAAGCTGACTCGTTCCACAAGTGAAAATGGTTCCTTGTCTAATTTAATCATTTCACCGATTAAATTCTATTCAAAAAACAATTTCCTTTCAATTGTCTCCTTCAGAGTTACCCTCATTTTTGCTGCTACTTACCGACGGAGCTGCAGTTAACGTAACGTACTTCTCTGCATGTTTGTTTTGAAGGCGATTTCTCAAAGAAGTTGTAGCTGAAAACAAAAAACAAATAATAATTTTACAATGAAAAACTCACCTCAAAAAATGGAACTATCAAACTAGTGATTAGTTTAAACATTTTTCTGGCCTCACTCATGCTTCTGACTTTCAAAGAGAATAAGTATATAAAATGTATGGGTATCTACATATTTACAATTGGTCGACGCACGTCTACATACTACGTCTGAATTAAAATACCTACCGAGCAAAAAAGAAAACAAGGAATAAAAAAATTACGAACGCTAGGCAGATAATTAAAATAACTAAAATAGTTTTACTTAATTATAATGTATGTAATAATTTTACTTACTTGCTTTCTTTCCTTCTCCACCACGCGTTACACAGCAAACAAACTGCCAGTTTATTGTCTTTACTACAAATTTCATAATATTCCCAAATAGGTGATTTTTTTATTAAATGGTGCTATTTCGTCAAGCTTTCCGCGAACAATGATATTTTTTAAGATATACGCAGTACACACTCAACAAATAATGGGTGTTGTAACACGACCTACTCGCAAATGAAACAAATATGCCCATGGCATTCGCTTCAATGATGCAGGTGGGAACATATCATCCGGAAAATCGAATTCGGCAAAATCACTATTCGTGGCATCTCTACCAAAAACCTTCTTGTTGCAAAATATGTGTTGAACAGTGTTCTTATGTATTTTCAATAATACGATTTTAAATAACGTAGAATAACGTAGAATAATTACAAATTACAAACTTGGATATGGCCAAATAAATAAAAAAATCAATTTTCCTTTTTGGCCGCTCTTAGACCTTATAATTTAATAAATTTATTCTATGTTAGTTACAGTCGTATCTTCGGATAATAATTTCTTTTAAAAATTAAATACATTTCATTTACATACCGTTGCAGTGCTTTATTTTATTACGGAGTCAATTCTTCTTTTTTTTTTGGTACGAAAAAACAATTGAGTTATCGAAGAAGGGTCGTTGGAAATTTCCCCAGCCATCAATGTTCACATGGATTATTTTTGGTTCATTAACTCAATTTTGCTTCCAGCGTTTCCGATGTAATATGAATGTAAACATCAACATTTCCGCTTCGGGTATTAATATCATCATTTTAAAAAATTGGGTGGAAAAACTTCCGAGGCTGACGTAACTCCTCCTTCTTTAAATTTAAGATTGTCCTGGAACTTTTAGTAACTTTTAATTTAGTCATTGTCTATGGCATTTTATTAGGAGAAATATTGTTACTATGACAATAGTAAGAACAGAATAATCTCCTATACTATACAGGTCCGTGGTATTTTAATTCTTTAAAAGCTCCAATCCAATATTTTCCTCTCCTATTATTGCAATTTCTTCAAGCGTTATTTTATTATTTTAAAATGCATTATTGCCAAAGTTTGTGGTACAATTATTGAACGTAACAAAATAATTTCCATTTAACACGATTTTTCTTTCGTTACAATTACTGAGCATTTCGTCTTTAAATTGTTAAGAGCTTGTCGTCCTTTGTCATGTGGAGAAGTTAATTTAGTTTTCATTTCCAAAACCGGAAAATGATCTTACATTGTCCCAGAAGACCTCAGACCAATAAGTCTATAACCTTTTCTTCTAAAACCTCTAGAACGGCTGATTGGTATCCACATACGAACTGGAATTAATTCAATACCTTTTTCCACGGCATGACTCACTTGGGGAGTAGAAGAGTGTTATGGTAAATAGCATGATTATTAATTCTAAACTGGGTGGGTTTTCTGCTAAATGATGTGCCAGAGGAGATGACAACGCTCTGGAACTTAGTGGTCAATGAACTTCTGATATACCTGCAATATACCTGTATAGTCGTCTTAGGAGAGTATATCAATACCATTAAAAACCTTTACAATCAAATCCTTACAGATTAGCCTGTTGGGCGGATTGCTATGGTTTGGCAGTAAACTCCCACAAAAACTGATCTCGTCCTCTTTTCTAGGAATTACAAAATTCAAATAATAAAATTTCCCTCATTCAACGATAACAGCTCAGTCTTTTCCAATACAGCGAAATATCTGGGTCTTGTTCTTACAGGACACTAAACTGGAGACTTTATATGCAGAAAAGTGTAGGTTTATTCTCTTGCCTACAACCTCGCATTATCCACTGGCTATATGTCTCCGTTACAAGATCAATATCCATCTACAAGGTGGGTGCTTTGCCTGACAATGCAGTCAACTGCGCAAATGACAACATATCTGTGCATAAGTGGAGCCTTAAACACTAATCCTTCCTTGGCACTGGTTATTCTGTTTCACTTGATACCCCTCGATGTCTTTAGCAATCAAGTTGCTGCTAATGCACTAATATTCTTAATACATTAGGAATACTTCCAGAAAACATACACTATGCCCCAACATTGGTTTGGCAAAGACTTTCAAGTAGATATTTGTGGGAAGAAGATGCTTTTATGGACGACAAGTCAATGCATTTCTAAACAAATGGATCCAAGACTGATGGGATTTGTGCAGTATTTTATTAGATGAATTTTTCCGCCTCCCAAATCACTGTCGCGTATTCTAAGCTCTGTCCTGTCTGAAGAAAATCTTGGTATCTGTAAAGATTACTCGGATTTTTTCGGATAGTGAGACCGCTATCAAATTCCTGAATTCAATCCCACATGAAACCAGTCTTGACAGTCAATCATCTCTCAGGGAGATGGCAGAGTAGTTCAACATCCACCTATGGTAGGTGCCGGGCCACAGAGATATTAAAGGTAATTATAAGGCCGACGAACTCTCAAAAATTGGAGCCACTCAACTAGAAAAAGATATCATAGGTATACAATCGCTACGTGCAAACTAAAACTACAGCTGGATGCTATTAGAATCATAAACCTTAGGTACACTGTTAGGTCAACATGTATAGCAACCAAACAAATCTGGTGAAAGCTGGATCTCAATCGCTCTATGGGTTTCATCCTTCAAATTAGGAAACATTTCTGTGCTGCCATTGGCGTTTTACAAATGATTTCTGCAGAAGCTGCACGGACAAGGAGGAGGAGGAGACAATCCTCCACCCACTCTGTATATGCCCAGTACACTCCGAAAGAAAAAAAACTCCACTTAGAAACTTTCTTCTACTCGTACAATGACTTAAGAGATTTAAACAATATAGACGTCAAGAGTCTCCTACTCTGACGTCTACTACAACACATTCTTTGGGATCATACGAGGGGCGTTCAATATATTCTCGGTATCGATATGAAGGAAAATGCGAATTCAATTTAAATTGTTTTTCTTTTTCAATATAATCTCCCCTAACATCAACCCTCAAAAAAATTAATTTCCTCTTTCTCTGCAAAATACCCATTTATTGCCGACTTGAGCTCTTCATCATCCGAAAATCTTTTTCCACGAAGACATTTTTTCAAATCCGGAAACAGGAAATAATCACTAGGGGCAAGGTCTGGACTATAGGGTGGGTGTTGGATTTCTTCGAAACCACAATCTCGCGCAGCAGCCTTGGAAACTCGCGCCGTGTGAACAGGAGCGTTGTCATGAAGAAGCAACACACCCGCTGCGAGTTTACCCCGTCTTTTCTTTTTAATTTCCTCCCGCAAATTATGCAAAGTGGAAGCGTAGGATGTTGCTTTGATGGTTTCACCTTTTTTTTGTACTCAATGAGCAAGATTCCCTTTGAGTCCCAAAAAACTGTGGCCATGAACTTCCCGGCAGACGGAGTGACTTTGAACTTCTTCGGGAGTCTGTTCCTTTTTTATGCCACTGCATGGACTCTTGTTTGCTTTCAGGGTCATAGTGGTGGACCCATGTTTCGTCCCCAGTTACAATTCGATCCATAACACCGTCCGCGTTCTCACTACACATCTCCAAAAGCTCTCTACAGCATGCGATTCTCACTTTTTTCTGAGGCGCTGTGAGCATTCGTGGCACCCACCTTGCACTGACCTTTGAAAGGTTAAGATGGTCATGAAGAATGGTGTGAATGGTACCAATTGAAAGCTTGGTTATCTCTGCCATCATTTTCGCCTTTATTCGGGCATCCTCAAGAACGAGTTTTTCGACTTCTTTGATGCTTTCTCCCGTACAAGCAGTAGCCGGGGCGCCGGAGCGGGGGCCGTCTTCAATGCTCTCTCTGCCTCTCTTGAACTCACTTGACCACTTTTGCACAGTTGATAATGAAGGTGCGGAACCCTGGTAAACAGCCACAATCTCTTCATGAATAGTTTTTTGACTTTTTCCTTGCTTAGTGAGAAATTTAATTACAGCGCGATGATCAATTTTCACCATCATCGTCTCAGTTGCCATTATGATTATGTTTAACTAGAGATAAAACGCGAATTAATAATCACATTTATATGAAATTTTACATGAATGCACTAAAATAATAGTATTACTTGATAAACAAGTCAATTTATACATACAACCACAGCTTCACCCCGATACCGAGAATATGTTGAAAGCCCCTCGTAAGTGTAATAGATAGAATTGTGCATATTTATTTTTTGGATCCGCATAAGTTTAATGAGGTCTAAATAGTAGCCAGAATCACAGCGATTTCTTTCAGTGTGCCTAGGAAGATATTTGTGGTACATTAACTTGTTTTTCAATCCGATTCTACTCTGATCTATAACTTCGTGGATAAGAGATTGCTACCGAAGTGGGCATAGGGTTATGTGTTTTTGTGAGTGAATGAGCTAGGTATCATCGGGTGTCAAGCACAATTTATGCAACACCTCGGACTTGGTCCTTTAAAAATAGTCATCATTAAACCATTAGCATATTCCATTCCAAGCGATAGTACAATAGAATAATGGGAGTATCTATAATCAAAACTAAATAAAATTCTTAAAGAATATAAGATGAGATGCAATCCACAGAATCTGGTGAATTTGAATTTCATCAGTCACAAGTTAATAACAACAAGTACCCACTTGAACTCGTCGCCAAAATTCTTTACCAGTCTTAACTCATTTAAATTCCTCTCTCATCCCTCTTCATGCAAATCAATCAAATGCCAGCCTTAAAAAATCTCCAACATTTTCACAGTACATTTACGGTTTATTCATAAAAATGTGAACATCATCTCATCCTTTCATCGGGCCCCCAAAATCTCCATTTGAATTTCTTCGTCAAATTTATCAGGACCTCTCACAATACCTCATCGTCAAGGTTGGTTCACAGCAACAACGAAAAAAAAAAATAGTCAGACATCCCATTTGAAGAAAATTTCATCACAAAAAAGTCATCATCTTCAACCTTTCTGCTGTCACAATATTATTCTCCAGTGCCTTTTACATCTGAGCCCCTTTGATCTCTCCACTAGTAGGAGCAAACATTATGCATAATTGCATCCATTCGTATCACCATCTAGAGTCAGAGGACTTCGAATTCAGGACTTTACTACGTAACCTCAACTTCATCTGTTCAAAATCTCTCTTTTATTCCTTCAAAATGGTTGGCATTTAATCAGCTTTTCACTCTTTCGGTTTACTTGTACTTAAGTAATACTGTCCCTTCTCGGGGGAGAACTTGAACTTTACTATCCGATGATGGTGTGCATGTGGCAAAACCACAAAAAGGACCAAAAACTAACCCCTACTACGTACGCCTTTACTCCTAAAATATTAAATGCACTCACCATGCCCTATCGTGCCGTGCCGAAAATTCCTAGCACAGTGTACCATGCAAAGTTTATGTTGCAACATTAGTCAGAAAGTCAAATGCATAGAAGTCGGCATTTCATCACTGTCGCACCAGGCATCGTAAGCGAGTAAACGAGAATTACAAAAAAAAAAAAAAAAACAAATCGGAAGGACGACCAAAAACCGCCCTGAGATTCTACAATGTACCGCCTTACAACCTTGTCATCATAGCGACGACGGTCGTTGTCCTCTTTTGGGGGAAAAAGGAATTCTTGTGTTTGATGTGCCATTCTCGCGTGGTATGCACGGTCTCACTTCTTTCCAAATCAAATATTTCACGGAAATATAATTCGCTTTGAGATGTCCTTATAGAGAAGCAAAGCCGCTGGTAAATGGGGACGGGAAATATCCGCTTTTGCATACCTCTAACTTTGTGAACTTAAGGAATTCAATCAAATCCTGAGGAATCATATGGTGAAAATGATATCCATCACTTGCAGAAAGACGCCTTCCACATGCCAAGGCACGTTTCTTTCATAGCTGGTAGATCCCTCTTTAATTCTCAAGGATTAAAAAGATCAACAGAGGAAAAGTCGTTTAAGGGTAGTCTTTTATGTACAAATATGTACGAGTGCTTACATATATTTGGTTTGGGTGTGCGCTTGGGAATGGAAACCGATTCGAAGGAATCAATTTTGATTTTCGCCTTCAATTTGTGAATAAATCGCTTTTCGATGGAATTCTCTGGTATGCCACATGAAAATTACTCAGTCAATGGAATGAAATTTGAATTTGATTGCAAAATGCTAAAGTTTGTGGAAGGAGGCGAACAACGACTACAGAAAGGACACACTCCAACAGTGGGGTACAGGAGATTTGACACGCTTTGCCATTTTGGGTCGACCGATAGACTGCCTTATATTTAATATATTGGATCACTTATTTTCCTGTCTTTTTTCAATATATACTCGTATATAACATTTTCTAAAAAAATTTGTTTTGGAAAATTTCATAATTTAATTTTTGTTTCCCTTTCTTTTTAGGTAAGTTTCTGGATTGAAAAATCTGCATTTGGTTGAACGAGGTGAATATACAGAAATAGATATAGCTTAACACTGTTTATTTGAATTTTAAAGTGTACTAAAGAAGGGGAATATCTTTAGTTAATCAAAGTCTGACAATAATTAATCCAGTCATTGGTTTCTGGATGCAAATTACACTGACATAACGTATCTATTCGTTTACAAGGAGCTAAGTAGCTTTTTTCTTCAAATTAAAATCCAAAGCAAGTGAATAAACAAATCCTATGAGGTGGTCAGTTTATGTTAGACTATCAACCTGGCAACATAACATGACAAAACCTCAAATGTGCTTACTTTTCCTCCCAGGTGGTAGTCACCGAATACTGATCCAAGCAGGCTTAACTAGACAAGTTTATAAGCACCACTCTAATGTTCTGTCGTAAATGTTTAACCCTCAGAAGAAGATAAGTCAATGACAATATTCATATCGTGGAAAGGGGTTACTAGTTCAGCAGCATTGGAGCCATTTTGACTAAGTATTCTCAGAAAAGTCCTTGTCTTCCAGGTTAGGAATTGTAACCGATCACGAAAAAAATCCTACTATTGCGGAGGATGGGCTCACTGGTGATGCAATGACAAACAAAAACACTCTAACACATTAAAAGTTCATATGTTAGGTGCACATGGAATGCTACATAGAATAGCAGTAGAACGATTAGAAGAGTCTCTAGACTGATATAAAGCAGATGTCGTCGCCATTTACGAAGTGGGGAGGAATTACGAAGTCTATTTGCGCTGAGATTTATTAAAATATTATCGAGAACCCTTTAAAACCATGTGCGATCGCTTTATAATAATCTGTATCACGACTATATTCGCCAACATCAGCCTAATATGCGCCCACGCTCCCAAAAAGTGGTTATACAAGCTTTTTTTATAATCTGGGCGCGCTCAAGGGTTTGTGACTAACCTTAAAATGCTTGCACACAGCGCGCACGAAGGAAAATTAGGGAGGAAAGCAACGGAGGTACCGATGAGCGTTGGTTTTGAATGTTTGAAAGTTATAGTGCCTAGGAAGCAAAGAGCTCGACAGGGCATTCCATAAGCGAGTTGTGCGGCTTAGGAAAGAATCACGATGTTTCAGAGTACGTCCGAAAGTGGGTTTGAGGGTAAACTATTGAGCATTCATAGCGAGAAAGGTGTTACGGTGAAATGCTACTGCCAATTTCAGTAGAGCACTGGTGATGAAAATAGCGATAAAATGAGGTAAGGCAGGAGACATTACGTCGGTGTTCAAGCGTGTCATATAATTGTATGATACTCGTATTATCATTACTTATAAGTTTTATCGCTTTGAATCGTATCTAACAAGTGAGGGACATGAGTTTGGGAACGAACAGGAGAAGCAGAGAATACTTTGTCAGCAAAGAAACATATTGGATTGGAAGTAGCAGATAAGAGATCATTGATGAAAATTAAAAGGAGTGTTGGAAATAGAACAGAGCTCTGGATACCAGACTTGAAACCATCCAAAATAACTTGAATTGAACGTTCTGAAAGGTGAGTTATAATCTTTGTAGAAGGGAGTCGACGATCGTACGATTGTACGCTTTGGTTGCACTTTTTGGTGAGACATGTCATCAAATCACCAGTGGACTTGTTGCTGCCAAAAACATACCACCGGTGATTTAGAAGCTCTCGGATTTCGAAATGTTTCGAAAGTGTTCATGAGATCTACAAGCACGTAAAGGAGGAAAACCACCGCAAGTGTACCATCGAAGAAAGTTAATTTCGGAGGTCTTACTAAAAGATTGAAGGAACATATCAAGTCATGAGGATATGAAAAAGCGATCTCTTAATAAGTTACTCACTTAGATGACGCTGCAGTTCGAAGTGGACTTAGAACTCAATCTCAAGGATTGCTGACTGTGCGCTTCAAGTGGGTTGAAGTCCCTTTGGACTTGATTAGTGAGTTATCCCTTCTACATAGTTGAATCGTTGGTGTTCATTCGCTCTATACCATATGTCCCAAACATCTTAGGCTGAAAATGCGCACTTTTTTAAACAGGTTAATGTTACTATGTACTCGTGTTTAGATCGTAGAGTTCGACGTTGAATCTCCTGTTTCAAACAACATCGACGAAAACAGGACCAAAAACTACTCGAAAAATTTTTTGTTCGAAACGGACAAGGATATCTCATCTTTCTTCGCGAATGTCCATGCTTCTTCACCATATAGAAGGGCTGAGATTATGAAGGATTTTCTGTATCTCCTTCGTGATATTATAAAAAGGTCTTACTATACATTTGCCTTATTTGGTAGAAGAACGAGCTATTGACAATAGTAACACTTTGTTTGATATTTGATGTTATTATCAGGTTTGATAGCAATGGCATGTTATATACAGGTAAAGATCCTAACTACCTCAAAGTTATAGCTTTCATTTGTGACTTTCTGTATGAATCACCTATGTCACGTCTCCCTTTTTCTTGAGGGAATATTCTTGGTTTTGGCCACGTTCTAAGCCCATTTTTGAGGCTTCTGCTCTAGTACTTGCGAACAACTCGCTGAGTGCCGCCAATGGTGTCAAGGCCGCCAGGATATGTAAGTAATTGTACAAACTTTTAGAAAATTGTGCCTCTGGTTTTGATTTTCGAGTTTCGTAGAATTTTCTCAGGTATGAGACAAGATGACGGCTTGGAGTATTCTTCATCGTCATTTTATCTACGAGTTTGGTAGGTATACGACAGATAATGAAGATACCTCAATAAGTCTATATCGATATTCAACTTTTTTTTTGATTTAAAGGTCACATACATACATATGAAACCATCTTCAGAGACGAGCTTAACATAGAAGCATCTAATTTTGTATTCCTACGTGCCCTAACTGTTCCTTAAAGTTCAGAAAAGTGTGAAGTAGCTAGGACATAAAAAGCGAACGGATGCCGTTGTTCCGGTCCAAAAGTACTAGATTCATACATAGGGGAATTACGTAGGAAAGGTAGATCACGCTATTAGTTGAGCTCTGTCAGTTAGTCAGAACTTGTCCTATTGTCCTAGGTTTTGGCTGATATCCTAAGGAGAGTCTGAGATAAGGAGAAACTGTGTGTTTCAGAGCAAAGATTTCAACTGGCAGACAGATAGATTTCACTTCATCTTCTACCACATACAAATCACTAGCAACAAAAGATTTGAATCGTTGCTTCAGTTTACAAAAGTACGTAGGTTTGCACTCTGTTGTAGTTATCTAGTTATTCAAATTATATTCGCGAAACAAATTCTGCCAAAGCCACCAATTTAAGTTGCCCAGTACCACATACAAGTATACAGTGTATTTTTCAAAATAAACAGAAGTGATCTAACCTCATTGCCTTAGACTGTACGTCTTACCACAAATGCTAAACTTCGATGACAAAGTCCTTTTTCATTGCACTGACCCTTTCAACCGAAAGGTAATTAGGTAAGGAATTTCTAAAATTAGACCACGTCGTCGTCTTCTTCACACTCTTTGCCACGATCATAATAAAGTACTCTATCTCCTAACTCAAGATACGAGTATACTCGTCGAATAACTTTTTTTACAACTTACCATGGCCTAACCAGGGATTGGGACTTTCCGCAAAGAATTCTAAAATAAAGATTTCAGATAAGTTACATTGTAGCGACTTCCGCACTTTCTACGATATCCTCCAGAGAAGAGCTCTACACTATGTATTCGTTCTGTACTGAGTGACAAAAAACCACAAAATTTCTTTTAGTCTAGAGTCTAGTCCCTTTTACGAGTTCATTTGCTTGCTGAGTGAACGTAATTATATTGAAAAAAAGCAGCAAGTGTAGGTGTTTAATTTCTGACTAACGATGAATATCCCAGAATCCTTAGAGAAACCACCCACACACACACATGGAGCAGCATAAAAGAAAATAAATTTGCGTTTGCCAAATTGCATTAAAGCGTGTGTACGAGTAGAAGTAGAACCAGGACGAAACTGTCGAATTCTTATTTTTATTTTTCTATTTTACCAGATTTAGAAAAAATAAAGATATGGATACCAGCCGAAGCCTTTCAGCATAGTTTAGGGGAACTTTTTTCCAATGGTGGTTGGTCTGATGGTTGGTTTCATCGCAACCAAAGGATACCAATTAATAGAGTTATTTGAAAAGTTTCACTGAACGGATACTCGACAAAGTAAAAATGAAGAAAAAAGTCGCTACGCGGCATAATGGAAGCTGAGAATTTACTCTCATTAAAAGTATTTCAGCCCACCGAGAGGGAACTTCCAATAGATAGAAATTTTACTTAAGTAAATTGGCTTTGGAAACATTTGTAAAGACTTTCAATGGTCGCAACAAAATAAAATAAAGATTTTAAGTAGAGTCGAATAAATAATTTGCGTTTAGGCGAATGCCAAGCCTCGAAAGTATGTAAGACACGGTAAAAGTCTCAATGACTCTTATTAAAGATAGTCTTTACAGTGACGTCAATTACTTGGCTCAGATAAGTGAGCCACTAAAAGCAGGAAATCGTCTATAAGTTGCGTTAACTGCCAACCGATTTTCAAGTATGCTTACGAATTTTGAATTTTTTGTTATAATGGTTGTAAACGACAATGCTATGCTGTATGCATCCGGCAGCAAATGGAAAATTTGCATGCATGACGTGGAACTGCATACTGTCTTGAATAAAAGGCTTGTTAGTGCAACATCACCATCGATATCTGCAAATTTGGTATTTTAAAAAATTTCAAATGCAATTACCGAAATTAACCAGAGAAATGTTGTGCCTGTTTGTTTTGGCTTAGGGCGCAATGAAGAATGGAGTAAAACATTTTCGGATTAAGGAAATCTTTTTGTATGACATATCTAGAGGATGCTTTTTTTTGAGATATATGTTCCATTAAGGATAACCTTTAAAACCTTGCTAGTATTTTTGAGAGTTCTCCAACATTGATGTTCAGTAATGTTTGAGAAATCATCATAAATAAGTTTACGCCCGAAGACTACGAAAACGTATTTTGAAAATCGGTCTTCTGTTCGCGACGCTAACAGCTAATCGATCAGATAAGCTCAGTTTTCATAGCGTTATTGATCAATTTCGCACCACATACACTCTGCATGTCGCAAGGCTAGGTTAGGTTAGGTTAGGTAAGAGTGGCTGTTGGAAATACCAACCCACTTAGGCCTATTGGCCCATTGTGATGCCACGTGGATCTATGATCTTCTTACTACTGGAACCAGTTTGAGCTTTTAATAAAGCGTAGGAGACTGTTAACGTCTATTTTTTCTAGATCGTTTAGGTCGTTGTAGAAGAAAGCTCCTAGGTGAAGCTTCCTTCTCTGAGAGAGAGCTGGGCA
Source organism: Volucella bombylans (assembly GCA_949129095.1). Classification (NCBI taxonomy): domain Eukaryota; kingdom Metazoa; phylum Arthropoda; class Insecta; order Diptera; family Syrphidae; genus Volucella; species Volucella bombylans. The sequence continues at coordinate 18,751,988 of OX422142.1, read as the reverse complement.
TGTGCAGAGTAGGTGGGGGATTGTCTCCTCCTCTTCCTCGTCCATGCAGCTTCTACAAAAATCGTTAGTAAAAGCGCCAAGCCTTCTTGCGTGCTTGCCTATGAGGCAGTGTGCGGTAATGACACCTATTATGGCGCTGAGATGTTTCCTTTCTAAGAGGATCAGACACTTAGATCGACTCAGATCCAGCTTTGGCCAGATCTGTTTTGTCGCTAGACATGTTTGTCCAGCAGTCCACCTAAGGTCCGTTCTTTTATTGGCATCTAGCTTTAGTGTTAGTTTGCACGTAGCGATTGGTATACCTATACTACCTTTGTCTGGTAGGATAGGTAGAGTGGTTCCAATTTTGGCGAGTTCATCGGCTCTGCAGTTCCCTGGAATGTCTCTGTGGCCCGGCACCCAACAGAGGTGAATGTTGAACTGCTCTGCCATCTCCATGAGAGATGATCGGCATTCAAGGGCAGTTTTAGAACACAATGAGACCGAGTCCAGGGACTTGATGGCGGCCTGACTATCCGAAAATATGCGGATATCCTTTGCAGATATCACGTTTTTCTTCAGCCAGGACAGAGCTTCTTTAATCGCCAAAATTTCCGCCTGGAACACGCTACAGTGATTTGGAAGGCGGAAAGAGAGGCTTAGGTTAAGCTTATCTGAGAAAACACCGCCACCAACTCCGCTGTCGGTTTTAGATCCATCTGTGTAGAGATGGATTGACTTGTCCTCCATGAAAGCATCCTCCTCCCAGAATGATCTAGAGGGGAAGCTTACATGGAAGTTTTTGTCAAACCAAAGTTCAGGTATGGTGTAATCGGTGTTTTCTGTGAGGATTCCTAATGTATTAAGAATTTTGGCGTGGCCAAATGAATTATTTGTCCACTGTTTAGTCGCTTTAAGGCGAATAGCTGCAGTCGCAGCTACTTGCTTGCTAAAAATGTCGAGGGGTGTCAAGTGAAGCAGAATATCTAATGCCGCAGAGGGGGTAGACCGCAAGGCTCCGCTTGTGCATAGACATGCTGTTCTTTGGACTCTGCTTAATTTAATGCAGTTGACTGCATTTTCCAAGGCCGTCCACCAGACAACCACCCCGTAAGTGAGTATCGGTCTTATGACCGAGATGTATAGCCAGTGGGTTATGCGAGGTTGAAGGCCCCATTTGTTCCCAATGGCTTTCTTGCAGGAGAATAAAGCTATTGTAGCTTTATTGACTCTTTCTTGAATGTTAGGTTTCCAGTTTAGTTTCCTGTCAAAAATGAGACCCAGATATTTTGCTGTATCGGAGAAAGCTAAACTGGTACCGTTTATTGAAGGAGGGTCTATGATTGGAATTTTATATTTCCTAGAAAAGAGGACAAGATCAGTTTTATGGGGGTTTACTCCCAATCCACAGCGATCTGCCCAGCAGGTTAATCTGTTAAGATTTACTTGGAGGAGTTCTTTAATGGTATTTAAATGTTTTCCTGAGACGGCTATGGCAACGTCATCCGCATAGGCAATCACTCTGCTACCACCCGCTTCCAGGTATATCAGTAGTTCGTTAACCACTAAGTTCCAAAGAAGGGGGGAGAGGACACCGCCTTGCGGCGTACCCCTACTGACATATCTTTTAGCAGAAGTCTCACCCAGTTTGGAGTCGATTATCCTGCTTGTTAGCATTAGATTAATCAGCTCCCCAAGTGAGTCGTCTACCTGCAGAGTTGACAACGCAGTCGTGATTGCGGATGTGTTGACGTTGTTAAAGGCTCCCTCTATGTCCAGGAAAGCAACCATTGTGTACTCCTTATATTGTAGGGATCGTTCGATGTGGCTAGTCAGAGAGTGCAAAGCCGTTTCCACCGACTTTCCTTTACAGTAGGCATGTTGAGCCGTAGACAGAAGTCTTGGATCAACTTTAGCTCGAATATGGATATCAATCAGTCGTTCAAAAGTTTTCAGAAGGAATGATGATAGACTTATAGGTCTGAGGTCCTTTGGGACCACATGAGAACATTTTCCAGCTTTGGGAATGAATACTACATTGACTTCTCTCCATAACAGTGGAATGTGGATAAGTTCTACACAGCTCCTCATAATATTTTCCAACACTGGTAGAATAATATCTGAGGATCTCTGTAGCTCGGCAGGTATAATACCGTCCGGACCAGCAGACTTGTATGGTTTGAAGCTATGTAGCGCGTGATTCATCACTTGAGGTTGTCCAAGAGCCATCGGTTTTTTTCAAACAGCTGGGCATCATAGGATTTGTGGAGAGGATTTTTCTTAGCCGCGAAGCCTCAGAGGTTTCTGTAATTTTGTCACAGAATGACCTCCAGGATTGTCGCTTTGCCTTCCTCAGTTCTTTTTTGTATAATTTGAGGGATTCTTTATATGAGTCCCAGTCGGTCACTTTTCTTGTGCTTTTTGCTGCGTTGAAAAGTTTTCTGCATGTGTTTCTGAGCAGTCCTAGTGCCGATGTCCACCAGTGTGGCTTTTTCTTGCCTCTTGGTTGAATAAGAGGGCAGGAAGCGGCCATAGCCTTATTGAGAGTCAGAGTAAATTCCCTGACTTTCATGTCGAGCTCATTGGTGTCACGCGGGGGACTTGATAGTTTGGAGGATATCGTTTCCGATAGGATTCCTCTATATTTTGTCCAATCAGTTTTCCGGTAGTTCCGGAAAGTTGGTTGGCGAGGGGGAGCATCACTCAGACTGAATTGGATGTACCTATGGTCCGAAAAGGAGTGTTCAGACGATACCATCCAGTTTGTTAGCCTTTGGTTGATGCTGTCGGAGACAAGAGTAATATCTAAAACTTCTTGTCGGTTTTTTGTTATGAAAGTGGGCTCATTGCCAATATTGCAAATTAAGAGGTTAGTACTTAAAATATAGTCTAAAAGTGACTCACCTCTATCATTGATGTCGGTACTGCCCCATACCGTATGATGTGCGTTGGCGTCGCATCCGATTATGAGGCCAGTTTTTTGCCTTCCCGCTTCCAGTACCACCCTTTCTAGGTTATCACCAGGGAGAGGGCCCACTTGGTCGTGGCCAAGGTAAGCCGATGCCAGCCAGTATGAGCCTTTGGCAGTTTCTAATCTGGCAACGGTTAGGTCGGGGTCACTGAGGTTGGGAAGTAGAAATACATTAAGGCTACGTTTCACTAATATACAAGTTCTAATCTTACCTTTGTCTCTTGTATAGAGCGGAACGTATGAGGGTGTCCTAAGTCCACGAACCACGCCTTCTGCAATCCATGGTTCCTGGATTAGAATAATGTCTTCTGCGCTTTTGGAAAGACGCAGAATGAGTGTGGCCGAAGCCTTTTTTGAGTGGTGGAGATTAATCTGGAGAAACCGTATCATTGCTACAGTCTTCCAGAGTCGCCTCCACCACGGTGTTGTTGAGGTCCTCCGATTCTGAAGATGTGCCCAAGAGCTCATCTTCAATCTCTGATCGTGTAGAACCTCTATTTGCTACGCCATCGGTTTCCATTTCCGACAATGTGTCAGAATCGGAGACCGACGGCTTTGTAGTCACCTCGGACAGATTGGAGTCGTCGCTATCCAATTCTGGAAAGGATATCGATGCTCCAAGATCCACGGTTGTGATGTCAGGTGTTAAAGGAGGAGGAGGTTGCTTATCAGCATCCAACTCATCCTTTTTGTACACCCTTAAATGAATGGACTCGAATCCAAACCGAATCATGCCTTTCGTCTGCGCCAGAGGATTAAGGGATTCCTTATTGATCACAATTAACGCGCATCTATAAGAACCCCTTAGTTCCTCCAGTTTCGCGACTTTCCAGTCATGAGTCGGAAGAGTCGGGTTGCTGAGCCGGATGATTTCCAGGATATTTTCTGGAGAGGAGGGTTCGGCTGGAATCCAGGTACGAGTTCGAGGTCTACTAGGAATGTCTTCCTTAGATACGACCTCGAGTTTTGCACCTGGCCAAACCTCTCCTAAACCATCGATGGCCTTGGTGAAGAGATCGAGAGATCTCTGGTCGGAGCAAGCGATGAGCTTGACATGGCCTTGGTGCCAGCCAGCGTCCCTTGTGATAGGAGGTGGTCCTGGGTTCTCCCGCATGATGGCCAAGAAGTTGCTGGAGAGCTTCAACTTGACCAATTGCCACCGTTCCGGTGTAATGGAACCGTCGGTATCGCTTCTATCGATCACCGCGATCACCAATGCGTCCTTTAGGACTTCGTTATAAGACTTCAGAGATCTGCTGTTGGATGGCCCAGGGGTTGTGGAACTGAGAATTTTGGGCCTCTTGGAAACCAGTACGGTTTCCTCCAACGATCTCTGACGCTTAGAGGAGTCTTTTGAGATTTTGTGAGCAATGGAAGCAGTGGGAAATCCGTCTTTTAGGATGTTTTTAGCCCACTCAACCTTGCTCTTTATTTCCGCACTTCTCTCCACCTCCGGAATAGATCCGAAGGTTTTGTTAATGCGTGAAGCATTTCGGCGTCTTATGTATAGCGCCTTAGATGGAGCTTGCCGATGCGGCTGAGCTCCAGATTCCTCTTTGGAGGGAGGAGTTTTGGCAGCAGCAACAAGTCCGTGGCCTGCCACAAACTTGCTGCTGCTGGGGGCGGGGGAAGTGATAGGACCATGGCTTGCCACAGTCTTAACACTCCCCGAAGGAGTTTTGGTAGCAGCAACAAGTCCGTGGCCTGCCACAAACTTGCTGCTGCTAGGGGCGGAGGAAGTGATAGGACCGTGGCTTGCCACAGTCTTAACACTCCCTGAAGGAGTTTTGGTAGCCGCGACAAGTCCGTGGCCTGCCACAAACTTGCTGCTGCTAGGGGTGGAGGAGGTGATAGGACCATGGCCTGCCACAGTCTTAACACTTCCTGAATTCTTTTTATTTGGCTTGTTCCTTTTGCCTTTAGAGGATGGCGCACCATGGCCTGCCACAGTTTTGCCTCCTCTCGGCAATGCAGGAGCCTTGCCGGTAGTCGGTGTAGTCACCGTTCCACCGCCCGGTAATTGAGGAGTACCGGCCTCGGTTTTTGTTGTCAGCTTGTTGTCCATAATAGTCCCACGAGTAGCGGAGAAAGGGATGTCCATCTGTACAGAGATCCGCCATATACAGATAAGGCTAGCTAATCCGGAGGTCGCCAGGTATCCGGATACTCCGTTTGCGACTGAGCTATTTTTGGAGATACTGGGCCCTCAGCCAGGTTGATCTTCGGCACGGGTCGTATAACACCTTGATCCAGCCCAGGGGAATGATGGAGTGCTTTGGGAGTTGGGGAGGGGGGGGGGGAGCATCCTTTGGTTTCAGGACTCGTCTGGAGAATTTCTTCTCGAGAGTCATTGACCCTACTCAGCCTCTACAACTCGACAAGTTCGATGCTCACGGTAGAAGTGTCGCAAGGCTAACAATATGTCAATTTAAATTGCATTCAGAAGAAAATTCAGCCGATGTGAGTGATAATGTGGCGGAAGATCCGGAATTGTCAATTAGGCATCGATAGCAACAGTTTTGCCTTTATTCATCCGCTATGAGTAATACACCTATATTAAATCCAGATAGTGCAGGAACGAAAACAAAGAGACTGTAGCTTGCGACACGAGTTCAATAGCCAACATTACCGGACGACAATCAGCGATGATCTGTGTACAAGTATTTTCCTCTTGTTCACATTTTTAAGTCTTTCCTAAAAAGTTAAATAAACGATTCAGTGGTTAAACGCCTACGTTATCAACACCGACTACAAAAGCGCCGAGTAAGCGCAACCTGACACCAGTGCATGCCGGATGCTCATAGAGATACTTTTACGAGGCTCTCGTCATCACGTTGGCAGCAAGTGTAGCTCAACACTCGTAGATACTTGGATAAAGCGTAGTGCCTCTTCACGACGCCAGTAGGAGTCCATAGTTTTGTCTACTAAGAGCCAGAAGTTCCTGACCTCTTAGAGGCGTCAGGAAATATTTATGTAGCCAGTCGGGAAACTGGAGTATAATTTCACATGCAGTTGCACTCCTATGAAATTATACGAAACCATATTCACTTAAAAGGGAGTCTTGACAGAGAATGCAGGCAGATCTAACGTAGGTTCAGGTTCTAAAAACTCTTCTCTGACCATGTCTAGTTCATCGCTGATTCCATTTCCAGTGGTCCTATTATGACTTGGGTCTAGAAAAGTCTTCATTCGCGAACTAACTTGGAAGATGTGAGAGGGGTTGGTAAGTTTGTAAGTGCAGCTTGACTATCGCTACAGACACAGATACTTCGGCTGCTCGGAAGACCGACGCAAGGTTTCCTATCAAGGAGAGAAATTTAACGTTGTCGTCATCGACAACGAGCCCAGGATCCTGCATCGATTTGGTTGCCATCCGCGAAAACATTTCCTGGCTCAAAATCAATTTCGTATTTCTGCAGCAGGAACTCCGGTGTTGTTGCACCAGACAATGTGCTAATAAAACCAGAGTTAACATGCGTTCGACCTTTACATTGCGAGAAAGCCTACAGCGCTTTCAAAGTTTTTTGGCGGTGCATGTCTATTCTATAGATGTCTGTTATCAAGGATGACATCTAAAAATATAGTTTCTTTTGAGAAACGGAGGGTAGTGCTTTTAAGCACAATATGAGCCAGGCTAGCCAGCTTTCCTCTTCTCGTAAAGATAACAAATTCGGTTTTGAGAGGATTGACTGTAAGTCTATTTATAGTGCGCCAATCGTCATAAGGTCAAGAACTGCCTGTACCTTACTACATCATCTGCATATTCCGAGCATAGGCGTTAGAACTATTGAGAGAGTCAACATCCGAATTGACCAAATTTCATCACAGCAGAGGAGGCAGCTCGCCTCCATCACATATTGGTCTCAGTCAGAATCCGCAATCAAGGTGCTAATCACCAGTTCAGCTCTTGTCCGCAATGATTCGCCGAGTTACATATGCCATCAAAGGTTGCGTTATCGAAAGCATCCTCAATGTCAATGGAAATTCCTAGCTCGTCAACATGAAGGATGTCCGACCGACAGACCTCTTGGCGAGCGTGTGGTGATTTTTTTGACTTTTGGCTACTATTACCGTTAGCTAAGGGCTTGTTATATAAAAGACTAGTGGCGAGGATTTCCTTTAGAGTTAGGTGACTTGACGCCATCAAGCGAAGCAACAGCGTGTGTGTCACTAAAACTAACCCAACGAACTATAAGTTATATTTTGTAGAATTGTGAACTCATTAAGTTGCGCCATCGTTTCCATTTTGTTACATCTCGTCTGCTTTGGCTGCTGCCGCTAAAATTGACAAATTCGTATCTTTTTGTCAAATAAAATTAACTAATGTTTGTATGGCAAATTTTTTATTGGAAAACTTTGCTTCTTGTTTCAATCTGGAAATTAAAATTTAATGAAAATAAGAGGGATTAATATTTTCTCCATCTAGGAAGGCTTTCCCACCTCTTACAACCTAATTATAATTGACGTACATCCCGTATACTTTCAAAACCTGGCAAGCAATTTTGGATCTCTTTCCATTGCCGTTTTGTTTTTATTAATTAAAATTCCTAAATATGACTGCGAAAATTCCATTCCATTCCAGCAACATCTCATCATTTGGAATTTGAGTAAATTATTTTGCGAAAAATGTGTGCGCCTGTAAATGCATCCGACCATAAAGAAGACATGAAAAAAATTGTTAAATTCTAAAGGAAAAAAAATGTATCTGCAAGTTAAGCAAATAATCCTTGTTTACCTGGTTGAGAAGAAAAAAAAGTATCTTATCCGTTTTTTCTCATTTTTAACATTCAAACTGATGTTTTAGAATTCCACTGGCGTGTAATATTAAATAAAAAAAATGTTTTTTCACTTTTCTCCATTTATTTTCTGTGTTTTATTTATTTTTTCCTTATTTTCAAATAGCCCAGGACAACGTACAGAAACAAATAAAAAAAAACAAATACAAACGAGCACTCACCTTTCTGAACAGATACAGTATCTATGTTATCCGTCGTCGCGTAGATTGTACTAAAACTCATGCTTCTACTCTCATACCTAAGGATGGTAAGCATAAATGAAAAATGAATTAAAAATTGTTAAGTGAAAGGAGCAGCAGCAACAACAACAACAACAGATAAAAAACAAAAAACAAAGGAAAAATAAAAGTAAAAATGGATAGACTATAGCTTAGTGCATCCTGCAAAAATATTTTCATTTAGAGATCCAAACAGGAATTCTACACATTTTAATATAAACGACGATGAGATATGAACAGGAACCGGAAATGCAAACAAAAAGAGAAAAATTACGAAAAAAAACAAGCAAAACGCAACGAATAAGCCCGTGAGAAACATGTAAAACATTTCAGCTTTTTTTCCCCCCCATAATAATCCAAAAAAGAGTTGGATCAAAGAAATACGAATAAAAAACAAAGCGCACGTTAATTAAGAATTTTTGTAAAGTGTTGCCATTGCAACACAGGGCGGATAGGTGGGTCTGAAATACGGGTAGAGCTGTGTCCTTTTTATTATGTTTCTGTCGTTGGCAAAGGGATATTACAAATAAGACACTCGCTCCAGGTTTGTGTGAAATATGAGGAATTGTATGAATGCAGCTATTTCATATTTTTTGCTATTGTACAAAGGGCCATTATTATTTTTTGTCTGAAATGTAATTTGACAGATACATCCTGCAGAGTCAAACAGTAACTTTTTGTATATGTCATTTAGTTTTGTATGATGTAGGTTTAAATTGATTTGTTATTGTTGTGCACAAGGTGCACTCCAACTGGGAATGCTGCGAATTAAATGCGTGCAAACTATCTGCCCTATCAGAAGGAAAAGATATTCTAGGAATACCAGTCTTGACCAAGAGCAAAATGAGTTTTGTATCATGATCGAAATATGTATAGGCCACCCTATGTTACCCAGAATGTGGATACTGTTATACCTATGACTGTAGCATAGGAGACATATCTATCAGAGTGCCAGGAAATGCTTGGATAAGCGACAAAGAGGTGGGCCCTTGTAATTTATGCGTTATAGAAAGAGAATCTAGCTCACTTAGATGTACGCCCAAATCATGGCTCTCCAAATTAGTCGCATCTAACGAAAAATCCTATAAATAGGAAACAAGCAAGGACATCCGATTACGGGGAACAACCAAATTTTAAATAGATGGAAAGAGTACTCACCGTTTACTCACCGTAAAATTTCCGGGCAGCTTCGTTCTCTCGGCTGCCCCGCACGGAAAAGAAGGAAATCGGTGAAACTAATGTCTGAAGCAGACGACAACGCATTATTATAAAACCTCATCGGGGTTAATTTTTAAAATTTCTCGTATATTAGAGATGTAGAAAGTTCCGGACGCACGTGGTTCATGCAAATCAGCATCCATAAAAGAACTTAGCTATTCCCTTGGCAATTAGCCATCAATCACACTGTTCACATTGCGGTCATCGCCAAGATACTTCTTCAGCATTCTAGATGTCCGAACTTTCCGAAGAGCCAACATTGACTCGGATGTTGTTGTAGCGTGGGTACGAATGCAGATATCACAGGCACAATCGGGCCAAGTAAGACGAGCGAAATTATACGTTGAAAATTAGCAATCCTAGCCATTATACACAATCCGTATAACGCCGATTGGAATGCTTCAACGAGCCATCGGAGAAGCTGCTTTGACCTACCTGCTTTTTCTACAACAAGAGTGGGTTATACAGAACCCGTACAGGTTTACAAATGTTCGCTACTATCCCAACCAAAATCGGAAGATTTTTATTCCTGATCACGCTTTTAAGGCAATTTGTCAGTCATCCCTTTATTCAAATTTTTCAGCAAATGCTGACTTTCCAATGCACTATCAACATTGGATTAAAATTGCAATATTCCTGGTGAAGCGTTCATTCCTCTTTAGGGTCTTGGCTGCTGCTGTAATCTCTCAATTGCTAGATTAGATTAGATTAAGCGGGGCGGCTACAGTGTTAGGAATATTTTGATGGTTGAAATTCTAATAAATTCGGTTATCTCTTTGAGTGAGCTAGCAGTGATACGTCACGTATGTTAGACGTGTTCTGCTTAGGCGGTTGCAGTTGCAAAAGATATGCTCTGCTGTTTCTTCGTACTCAATGCATATGCGACAGTTGGTGTAATCTGCTATTCCTACATAGACATAAGGTGTTTTTTGACTTTGCATTGGCCCGTTAGGAATTCGGCTACTGCGTGTATCTGACCTATAGAAAGCAGTAGGAATTATTTCGGAGGGGTTAGTAAAAAGTTCTTGTCGTGCTTGTTACTTTCAGTTTCCATCCAGTAATGGGACGCCAGTTTTTATACAGCTTTTTATGGAACTAATTGGTAACCCGCTGAATGGTAATGGTAATATGAATGCTGTGGCCGAACCTTTTCTGATCAATTCGTCTTCCTTTTCATTACCGTCATAACCACTATGAACTGGAACCCAGATTAAATGAACTCTATTGGTGCTGGTTAGTGTTTTAAGAAGTAGAATGCTGTCCCAGAAAATTTTTAAGTTACCTCAAAAACATTGATAGCAATTAGAGCCGCTTTGCTGTCAGAGAGAATATACTCGTAAATCTTCTTGTTGGTGACAAATCTGTTCTTCTTAATGCAGAGATCTATTGCGTGTATCTCTGGTTGAAATATACTGTGATACGGTGATACTGTCCATACTTGCGTATAGGGAGGTATTGGTAGTTCCTTCGTATATGAATGCTCCAACTCCTTCTTTGTATTGGATTGATCAGTGTACTATACCATTGAATTTCCTTTGAGGTTTATTCAGTCGATCAGTGAATATAACCTTGAAGTTATGGTTGAAGTAGCAGTTTTTCAGAGAGTTGTCTGTAAGGGTAAGTCCTAATAGTTCATTTGTGCTGAGTTCAAGTAAGAGTACTCAGTGAACTTTTTTTGAGTTATTCTCATCCACCTCTTTCTGTATGTGAAGATGAAAAAGTGCGAGGTTTGGCAGAACCTCTTATGCTGAACTGCGACCTGTTCTCATTGCATCCCTAGTAGACACATTGGCAATCCTTTAAAGTTTGTTTAGTCCAGCTCATGCAGATTTTTGTTTAACTATATTGGCTATGCATAAGTGACTATTGGTCTAGTAATTCCTGTGTCCATTCGCAGTGTTATTTTTGGGTTGATGCCCAGTTTTTACCCAGTAGACCTTTCCTGGGCTTTTTCTCAGGTTTTTTTGATATGTGTGTTAAAAATTAGTTTTTGAACCAGTATAACTCCTCAGAATTCTACTTCACTTCTAAATGGAGTGTCTTACCAAAAAGTTTTGTATCTTAAACTTTGGCAAATTTTCTTCTCTTGCCGAGACCATTATAGTGCCCCTTTTGGTGTTGACGTTTATATTAACTTTCTTGCACTTTCTTGCCTTGGACATAGAAACTGTCATTACTGAGTATGTTAAGCAGTTCATTTACTACGATGGATCATAGAAGGACGAGGGAGACCTTTCGCAGCTGTGACGCTGTTTCTGTCAATGCCTAATGTGGCCTTGATATTTCTACCGTTAGACATGTCACTCTGCTCTTTTGTTGATATGTTAGTTGCCCCAGTCTATATGATGGGCGCTTGTATCACATCCAATTATCAGCTGGAGTCTTCTTCTGCTACAGTAGAATGGCAGAAAGTCCAGGTCGATGGAGTCACCCGCCAGTTAGATTGAGCATAATACTGCGTTTGTTTTACCGCCTTTAATGGGTAGCTCAACAATATATCAACAATATCAATATTCTAGGACTTCCTTTTACAGAATCGTAAAGTAACTCAGCTGAGGGGCCCCTATCCGGTCCTTGTATGTGTATGTCTCCTGGATAAAGGCTAGATCTAGGTGATCCTTATTAAACCTACGACTTATATAATACGACGGATGTAGCTTTTGCATGCTGTAGATTAACTACGACGCATTTTAATCCTATAATAAAATCTATTGTTTGGATATATTGATAAAAAAAATAAAAAAACTGGCTGGCTTCTGAGGTCTTAAACTTTGAGGACTAGTCTTTTGACGGCCTTCGACCTTCGAGGCTCCCTTCGCCATTTCCTCTAAGCTTCTAGTTCCAAATGTGATGGGTTCAGCTGTCTGGTGATTGGACCTTATAACCTCCAATTGTACTCCCCTTTCTGTCGTCGAGTTGAGCGCTAAACTTGGGATTAGCTACCACTTTGTCCTCAATTTTCGCTTCAGATTGTTTATTCTGGACTGTTCTCGATCATCCTCTTATTCTGTTCAGGACCCATGAGAAGTTGAGGAACAGCTTTTTGTTGATATGCCGGGATTTTGTTTAGCGATCCAAACGATACGTCCTTGGTAAAGTTGCCTGCTTCTGGAACAAAGATAACGCAGGTGAAAAACTTTGGCACCACGTGTCCCGGAGTTATG